>LZPO01028221.1:0-18946 GCA_001675575.1 Neotoma lepida | reverse complement strand
AAGAAGTGTTCCTTCTGTCCAGCTGTATGGCCTTGTTCCTCCTATGAAAGTTTTCCTTCAGTAGCTTCCTTAGAATTTGATAGTACTCCAGTGTGNTGCCATAAAACCATAGGTTTCCCTTAATAGTGTCGACTCTACTCTCATATAAATATCCCTTTTATTGTTTTTATCAACCACTAGACTGAATATTACATGTAGGCAGGAATACTTTCCTTCATATTTCTTTTTTTTAATATTCAAAGATTTATTTATTATGTATACAGAAGAGGGCACCAGATCTCATTACAGATGGTTGTGAGCCACCATGTGGTTGCTGGGAATTGAACTCAGGACCTCTGGAAGAACGAACAGTCAGTGCTCTTAACCTCTGAGCCACCTCTCCAGCCCTTTCCTTCATATTTCTAAGAACCTAGCAATGTGCCCCGTTCATGTTAATAAATGGTCATTGAGAAGGAAATGAATGCACACGTGACTGACTGACTGCTGCTCCATTTCCACACCCCTAGAAGCCAGTTTGAGGAATTTTGTCATCTTTAGTAAAACACAGTAAGGGAACCTGAAACCATTTTAAGGTGTTTGTGTACCATTTATTTCATAAAATTATATTTGTTAGTCTCACAAAACAGCACCTCAGCTGACTGAAACCCAACCATAATAAATCAAATCATGAAACGTTGCCATCTGTATTAATTATCTTTCACCTTGCTATGGTCAAATACCTGACAAATCAATTTAAGGGAAAAAAGATTTATTTTGACTCATAGTTTGAAGGAAAGTAGCTCTTCATGGCAGGAAAAACTTGATGTCAGGCAGCGGATTGGTGCTGAGATAATGCAGCTGAGACTCCTAACCTCCTCACATCTCAGTGGAAGAAGAAGCAGAGACCAGACAGAAGCAGGCTTGACTAACCCTCGAGGCCCTCCTGCAGTGATCTGTCTCCTCCAGCAAAGCCCCCGTATTAAAAGCTTCATAACCTCTAAGAAACAGCACCACCCACTAGATACCTAGTGTCCAAACCCACAAGCCTGTGCANGGATATTTGCCTTTAAACCACAGTACCATCTGCGTCCTGAGTATGAATAAGCATATGAAACACAAGTCTAGAAGTTGGTTTTATCTTTAGTAGTTTGATATTTCATTTTTCAAAGGTAGGGATCAAACCCAGATCTTCACACATGCAAGGCAAGACCTTTTCCACTGAGGTACACGCTAAGCCCTCTATACTGCATTATTGACTTGGCTTCCTTCAATATAAGAAGCAGCTTCATGGTGTTAGGCTTTGAGCTGCCCAAACATAGTTAAATCCTGGCTCCCCCCCATTTAAGAACTATGTCATCTAAGATTCCTTCAGCTGAAGGCGCTGAAAGTGACCTCCACATTGCACGTTTGTTATGAAAAATAAATGAGCACAAATATCTTTAAATGTCAAACATAGTACAGAGCACAAAACAGACCTTATATGTATGTTAACTTATTTCCCTTCAACCTAATCTAGAGGACTAATCACAACGAACAACTAGAAATAATTAGAGCCCAGTTTATTGCCTTTATTTAAGAAGACACTGGAGGCCTTCACCAAATGCAAACAGCTCACTGTGATATAGATGGCAATTCTATATTTAGTCTGCTTGTATTATACCCAGAGAAGCTGAAATCCCATTCTTCTCTTTCCTCATATTGCTTTTCAATAGCTTCTTTAAATTCCCTCACTGGTAGCTGAGTTATTTCATATAGACATATCCAATTTTAAATATTCTTCTCTTTTTTTTTTGGCCTGACTCATCCCTCCTGTGCCCAGCTTTATTGCGCTCATTATTTCCCCAGGATGCACTCACTGTTTTCCAGTGGGTATTTCTTAACTGTATCTCCTTGAACACTGTGCATTCTTGGCTTTTTTTTCCCATAGGTAGAAATAGTAATTGCACTGCTCTAGTTATTTCTTGCCTTTTTTCCAGTGTACCTATCTTTCCACACATAATTTTAATGAGCTGCCCAACTCGATTACTGAAAGGCACTGGAGTGTTACAGCAGGTGAACCATTCTTCCCAGAAGCTCGCACAGGTTACAAAGTCTCTCTTCATTTTGCTTTTGCCTTTCCTTTCTTCCTTTCCTCCCTTTTTTCCCTTCTTCATAACTTGGGCATCTCTCCGTTACAGTCATTATCCAGCTCTCTTGGTGATCTACTTAACACTTCGTTAAAACTGTGTTCTGCTGGGTTCTTTTCTCCCTTTCTCCCAGCCATTNACATGTCAACAAGATCTGCTTTTACTCTTACTTTTGATTCTTCTGATGTCTGAATTTGTCANTCATTACTCTTCTCCATAGGGAGGTTTCTTAGCCTGCCTCCTCATGACAATATCTGTATTCCAGCTTGTGCCTTACTGCATTCAGGTTCAATTAATTTTTCCTTCCCTTTTTTGTCTTTATTTTTACCATTACCATTAGATTTTTGGAACATATTGATTTCATTCAGCAACTACANGATCAAGGAATGTCAGAAGTCCTAGTTTTTCCTTCCCTTATTCTGGCTTTATTTTTATCATTAGATTTTAGGATACTACACTGATTTTATTCAACAACAACACTGATCGAGGCATCTCAGCTGTCCTTATAACAAAGGCAAAAATAGGAAAAGACAAAGACACTACCATTGTATGACAATATCATTTTTTCTTTGAAAAATTAAAATACACTGGAGTATTAGTAACCTCGTAACAATTTCACTTATGTATTCCTTTGTTAGTTAGGGTGAGGACTATAGGAGAAATCATTTTTATTTTAAGGGAGAAATTGTCCCAGCATCACATGGCTGCTTGAGTGCCCTGCAAACAGAAGATAGACATGCTCTGTACCATCTTGAACCTTAGGCACCAGACTGAACTCACAGTCTGATAGAATATGACTATGTAAGGAAGATGAATTTTCAATTACATTTAAGTGAGTTNAGCTCTATGTGTTAAAGAACTCTTGTGAAATCTGAGGATCACNTTCAGCTGTTGTAATAAAGCTAAAGATTTTGTTAGTATACAAANCCCTGCCATTATTGTCTTTATCCAAGGTTTACAATCTTTTCTTCTAGTTTTTTTATAATTTATTTATTTTGGGGTGATANACATGTGTCATAGNACATGTGGGAAGATCACAGCAAAACTTTCAGGAGTTGATGCTCTCCCCACGGTGGGTCTTAGGGAGAGGACTCAAATATCGGGCTTGGTAGAAAGTGCCTTTACACACTGAGCCATCTCACTAGCCAATGTGATCTTTCTAATGCAGTGAAAAATATCCTGGGGGTGTCATGATGGAGAAAATGCATGTGTATATCTAAAAGTAGTGACTATGTCCATTCAGGAAGAGTTTACACTGTACCAGATACTGTTCTAGGTGCTCAAGATGTACTGGTGAGTAACGTAAACAGAAATCACAGCTGTTCTTACATTTCAGCAGCAAGAAAAAAGCAATTAAGAGGAAAATGAATGTGGAAATTAAATGTATTAAATTAAATTGTCTTCCTTTGGGAATACAAAGCGTGAAGAGAGCAGAAGATGGAATCCTGCCATTTTCAATAAGCCAGTGATGGGGTGGCCGATTGTGTTAGGACACAGGGCTTCCTCATTTCCTTACCTTCAAATGATTCCCCAGAATAAAGATAACACAGTGGTACCATTATGAATAGCATCTTGGGGGTCACTGTAACTGTTAAAATATAAGTAATCCCTAAACCTAAATAATTTATTATTAATAATAAATTGTTACTGGTTCAGCTCAAAGCTGAAAGAGACACACAACACTTAGAATATTTGGAATGAAAACTCCTGTTTGGTACCACTTATTTGCTGATTTATCACAGACAGCTATAGCACAAAGTTTCAAGTTTTGATGTAGACCTAGGTAATTTAAAATACTCAGCAGTGGAAATCATTAAATTTGTCGTTGCATATCTTCTGAAGCACCTATCTGAATAGAAAAGACCATGGGATGTTATTGACTGTCATGTTGCAGTGATGACAACATGTTTATTAGGAGTACACCTCAACACTCTGAGGGTGTGGACACATGGGAGACAAAAGCTGTAGAAAATCCAGGTTGGCAGANTATTCCCAATGCACATTAGTATCACACTCTTACAAATGATATGTTTTCCTGGGCTCCATCCATGCCAAGTCTTGCTACCNTGTGACCCTGAAAGCAGATAGAGTGGTTCCCACTGGGGCAAGGACAGAGTAGGTTGTGTGTGCAAGCAAGGGAGACTCTGAAAAATTGTTTTATCATTTCTATTTAGGTCAAAGATTTTCCTTGAATTATATAGAACTATTTCTAGACTAAATTTCTTACCATTTTTTTTTGCTTTGAAAACCTTCTAAATATTTTTCTAGCCCAAATTATTTTTCCAAGGCAAAACCAGACTGAAGTTATTATAATAGATACAAATCAAATATGTTGTAGTATTGTATTCTATGAATCTTTTGAATGAGAGGAATAGTATACTCCTAAGACTTTGTAGAAGATAACTAAAAGTATCAATATGTTAGATAAAAGGTGAAAACAGGGTTTGAGCGAATCTACACACTGTGAAAAGAAGAGAATTTAGGATCAATTAAAAGCTTCCTTTCTAATGTACAGACTCTCTAACTTTTTGAGCTCTAGCTCTTGGAACTCNTAAGTCCTGCTTCCCATGTTGCCTGNCATTGCCTTTAGGTTTGAAGGTTAGAGCTGATCATATACCATAAGTTCCCAGGAAAGATGACTGGATAGTGGGATGAACATATGTCTGAACTATGGGATTTGGGCAAATTAATAAAGTAACTGAGTATCCCCTTTCACTTTTACTCTGGCTATCGAGAAAAAAAATACCTCACTTTATTTTGGTCAGGCTGATATGTTTGAATGCAAACTAGATGTGATGCATTGTTGATATTCTGTAATACTCATGAAGGGAGGGAGGTAAAAAGAGAGAGAAAGAAAAAGAATGACCATGTTAGTTACTTTTCCTTGTTGTTGTCACCATATTCCAGAGAAATAATAAATTAAAAAAGGAAGGGTTTATTTTAGCTTACAATTCAAGGAAACTGGCCACTGTAGTAGAAAAGGTCTGACAGCAGGAGCAAGGCAACAGGTCACATTGCACCAGCAGGCAAGAATCCAAGAATAGACAGGATGTGGGGCCAGGCTATCAAACTGCAAGGCTTGCAGCACCTCCTGAATAGAAAGGACCATGACTCACTTCCCCCAGCAAGTCTCTTCCTCCTAAAAGTTCCACACCTTTCCAAACATCATCTCCAGCTGGAGACCAAGTTTTTAAACATATGAGCCCGTGGTGGTCAATTCACATCCAAACTACACAGAGACAGAGGTTGGACCTCAGGTGTTCAATGTGAAATACAAAATGAATACGTAAATCATTTTTAAATCTATTTTGTTCAACCCCATTTCTCCTGGAGAATAACATGCACATCTGTTCTCAGAAACAACAATAAAAATACTCTCTGCGTGAGAGCAAACCTCTAGGCCTTTGACTCTGGTCATTGTAGCCATCCTGGCTGAATGTAAAGAAAAAGAACAAAGTAACATTGATGGTCTGCAGCAATGTCCAAATCTTCCCTTTTATGTTGCAGTTTGATGTGTATATTGTACCTAAAGGGACTCCTTATAAAGGCTGGACCCTNGAGCCCACACCATAGCTAAAAGCTGGACCCTCGAGCCCATACTATTGCTTGTGTGTGTATTGTGTCATAGTCTTTCAAGAACCTCCTTCAAGGAAACTACATTTATTTATTTGTTTGTTTTTTGCTGATTTACAAGGTAACAGTATCTTATATTTATCAGTTTTTGAGAATATCAAAAGACCATACCACATATACCTTATGGCAAGATGTAGCCTCGTATCATATACAGTGGGATGTTTTAGCCATTAAAATAAATAGATTCCCTTAAGAATTAAATCAGAAAAATAATTAGTGTAGTATACATCATGAAGGCCTACTCTCAGCACTCTTTCCCTTCTGGCTCAGGACACAGACGTGGTAGATTGTTACTGTCACTTCCTCCTCCTAATAAAGGCCATTATTCATAGCAGGGTGCTACAGGTCACTAGCATGTAAAGGGTCATGCTATTCATCCTGTATTCTCTAGATTGTGAGTTACAGCATCCAGATATGGGACCCAGTTGGTTCTTTGTAGATGAGATGTAGATTTGACCTCGTGTTGTCCTTCTAAGCCTTCTATAATCTCACAAAACCTGTACATAAAAAAAAAAAATAATCTCCAACTGTGTTTTGGTTTTGAGTTTAAATCATACTGTTCACATCATTTGTCGGTTTTGCTGTAAAGATGCCTGGGGCAGCCAGCTGCAACTGAGAGGGCAGACTTGTCATTGTTGGTAATTAGAAGGAGCCTGAGAGATTCAAGGTGTCTCAGAATTCATAATGGNTTAGGGAAAAAAAAAAGTGTTAGTGCGATGCATTTCTCTGAATTTGTTCAAGCAGTGTGGCTATCTTTTTAACCTTGCTGCCTGGCTCATTACACATGCAGCCCAGTCACCAAAGCCCCTGGCTCCCTGCTGTGCTCCTGCAGCCTGATAGAATGCATCAAATATTAGATGAATCTTCTGGTTTTCCTCTATTGGCAACTACTCTGAGATTTTGCCCACATCAAAATAGCTATAGATTGAAGTCAACTCTTAACACTTAACATGTTCAGTAGGCAAAGAATATGTCTGTGATGAACTAATAAAGGAATGTAAAATATACTCTTTATGCATATATTTTAAAGTCTGTAACTTGANTTATTAAAGAAATGGGTCAACAGAGAATCTTCTAATCCTTAAAAGACAAGGAAATTTTTTCAGGGAGAATATCTATGGCTTATTCCCAGTTGTCTTTGTGAAGAGGGAAGGGTATCTAACCCTGTAAAACAGTTTCACTTCATCAATGTCTNATTTTTTTAAAAATTGCACTGCTTCTAAAAGAGATATCAACCACTCATTAGGCTTTTTCTTTGAAAGCCGACTTTCTAAAAGTATGTGTCAGTGGTGAGTCACTACCTCAGTGATGTACACTGGTGCCATAGTGAAGTCAAGTCCATTGGTACCCATGGTGAAGTAATATATGATTCTCTTCATTAGTAATTGCCCTCCAATGAGAGTTTAAGATTAAAATAAACAAAGTAAAATCATTAAAACCCTTATGAGTCATTTATGCCTTGTTTTGTACAATATCCATGTATCTCACTCATTCCTCTTGAAAATGAAACCTGGCTCAGTTTTCTTGACTTCTCTTCTGTGCACTAGAAGTCATCCTGAATTTTGATGTTTGGAATGGGATGAAATTCCATATTATTGAAAAAAATTTCCCTAACTTGAAGGAGATACCTATGAAATACANGAAGCATACATAAAACCAAATAGACTGGACCAGAAAATAAATTCCCTTCAGTACATAATAATCACATTAAACATACAGAACAAGAAAGAATATTAAAATCTGCAAGGAAAAAAAACAGTGATATAAAGGGAGATTGTTATAATAACAGCTATTAGAGTAACAGCTGACTTCTGATTGGAGACTCTAAAATCCAGAAGGGCCTGGAAAAACATTCTACAAATTCTAAGAGACCACAGATGCCAACCCAGACTATGACACCCAGAAAAACTCTTAGTCACAACAGATGGAGAAAATAAGACATTTCATGATAAAATCAAATTAAGNAATATCTATTTACAAATCCAGTCTTAAAGAAGGCACTATAANGAAAACACCAATCTAAAGATGTTACCCACACCCAGCAAAACAGGAAAAATAATCCAAGTTAAAAGGCAGGAAACACACACCACCACCACNACNACAACAACAACANCAGCAGCAGCAACAACAACAAAATAACCGGAATTAACAAACCCTGCTCATTGACATCTTTCGACATCAATGGTCTCAGTTCCCCAATAAAAAGATGGACTAACAGAATGGATATGAAAACAGGATCTATCTTTCTACTACATCCAACACACACACACACACACACACACACACACACACACACACACACACCACATCTTACTATCAAGGGTGGACATCACTGAGGCTAAAAGGATGGGAAAAGATAATTCAAATAAATGGATATAACAAACAAGCAGATGTAACCATTTTTTTATATCTGAAAAAATAAACTTCAAACCAAAACTAATCAGAAGACATNTAGAAGGATACTATATATTTGCTAAAGGAAAAATCCATCAAAAGGATGTTATAATTCTTAACACCTATGCATCAAACTCAAGAGTACCCAAGTTCATAAAAGAAGCACTACTACAAATTAAATAACAATGCCCCTCACACACTGATAGTGAGAGACTTTAGTACTGCATTTCCACTGAGACAAGTTATCTAGACAAAAACAAAACAAATGCTGGAGTTTANTAATGTTATAAAAAATATGACCTAACTGATATTTATAGAATATTTCACCAAAACACAAAAGAATATATCTTTTCCTCAGCACCTCAAGGATCTTTCTCCAAAATTAATCATGTCTCAAAACAAGTATCAAAAGATACAAGAAAATTGAAATAACACTATGCATCCTATCTGACCACCACAGTTTAGCACTGGATATCAATAATGACAGGAAAATCAGAAAGTTTAGGAACTGATGGAAATGTAACAACTCACTAATTAATGAAAAATAGATAAAGCCAGAAATTAGGAAATTACAAACTTTGTAGAATTGAATGAAAACATAATATATACCATCTTANGGGAAACAATAATGATAGTCCTAAGAGGAAAGTTCAAAGCACTAAGTACCTACATAAAAAATCGGAGAGATTTCACACTAGTAACTTAAAACAAGTGAAGAAATGAACCCAAAAGGAGGAGACAGCAAGAAATAATCAAACTTGGGGCTAAAATCAATAAAATAGAAACAAAAAAATACAACGAATCAATGAAACATAGCTTTTTAAGAAAAAAGAACAGTAAGATTGACAAGCCATTACCCAAGTTAACAAAATAAGAGATGAGAAAAGATCCAAATTAACATAATTAAAGATGAAAAGTGGACAATAACAATGGACACTGAGGAAATCCAAAGAATTATAAGGACATACTTTAAAAACCCAGACTTCACCACACTGGAAAATCTAACAAAAAATGGACAGCTTTNTGGATACATATGGCTTGCTCAAGTTAAATTGAAATCACATAAACAATTTACAAAGACCTAAAACCCCTAGTGAAATAGAAGCAGTAAAATATCTCCCAATGAAAAAAAGTCCAGGACCAGATANGTAATTTTAGTGCGAAATTNAATGAGTTTCAAAGAAGAATTTNTGCCAATATCATCAAATTATTTCATATATAGAAACAGAAGGAACACTGCCCAATTTGTTTTATAAGGTCAGAGTTATGTTGATACCAAAACCACATAAAGTCCCCCNAAAGAAAGAGATTATAGATCAATTTCCTTTATAAACATAGTTATAAAAATTCTCAATAAAATATATGCAAACAATCCAAGAATACACCAAAAAGATCAGCCACCATGATCAAGTAGGCTTCACTTCAGAGACTCAGGGATTGTTTAACATTTGTAATCTGATAAATATAATCTACTGTAACATGAATCTTAAAAGGTTTTATTAGTAAAACCTGGAGCCAGATATCGGGGTGAAAGTCAAAATATCAGAGGAATAGAACAAGCCAGTCACAAGTTCTTACAGCTAGGAAATCCTCAGCCTAAGAGAGATACTTTCTGTATACTCACGCCTATGTACCTTTCTGTGCCCTGCCATCTTACTTCCTCTCTCCACCCAGCTACATCACTTCCTCTTTCTGCCCAGCTCTATCACTTCCTATCTGTCTGTACAGGCCTCTAGACCTCTATGGTTAACTAGTGCAGGGATTAAAGGCATGTGCCACCTTGCCTGACTCTGTTCCCAGTGTGGCCTTGAACTCACAGAGATCTGGATGAATCTTTGCCTCCTGAATGCTAAGATTAAAGGCATGTGCTACCACTGTCTGACCTCTATGTTTATATACAATATAGTGATTGTTTTTTTCCTCTGATCCCCAGGCAAACTTTATTTGTTAGAGCACAAATAAAATATCACCACAATCCACCATTTAAATAATGAAATATAAAATGCACATAAACATCTCATTAGATGAAGAAAAGGCCTTTGATAAAATACACCATACCTTCATGATAAAATTCCCAGGGAGATTAGGGATACAAGGTACATACCTCATCCAACACCCATGCAACAAAGACAAACTCAGAAATTGGCACCTAGACCTATAATTATACCAAACCAAGATGCCTAGATGCCAGCATAAGAAAACAACAACAACCAATATGTCACCACCAGAGCTCAGTATCCTACTGCAGCAAGCCTGGAATAGTCCAAAACAGCTGAAGCACAAGAAAACNGCCTTACAAATAAAGACTATATAGAGGTCCTTTTTTNAAAACTTTTTTAAAATTACTTTTTCATTTTACAACCAACCACAGTTCCCCCTCCCTTTCTCCCATTTCCCTACTCTTCCCCTCATCCACTCCTCAGAAAGGTAAGACCTCCCTTAGGGAGTCAACAAAGTCTGCCATACCAAGTTGAGGCAGGACCAAGCCCCTCCACCTTGCATCAAGGATGAGCAAGGTATCCCACCATAAGGGAATGGGCTCTAAAAAGCCAGTTCATGCACCAGGGACAAATCTGGGTCCAAATGTCAGGTGTCCCACAAACAGATCAAGCCTTACAANTATCACTCACATTCAGAGGGTCTAGTTTGGTCATATGCAGGNTCCCCAGCTGTCAGTCCAGAGTCCGTGAGTTCCCACTAGCTCAGGTCAGCTGTCTCTGTGGTTTTCCCCATCATGATGTTGACACCCTCCTTGCTCATATAATCATTCCTATCTCTCTTCCTACCGACTCCTGGAGCTATGCCCAGTGCTTAGCTCTGGATCTCTGCATCTGCTTCCATCAGTTACTAGATGAAGGTTCTATGATGACAGTTAGGGTAGTCACCAATCTGATTACAGCGGAAGGCCATTTGGGACTCCTAAAGAGGAAATAAATAAATTCCTTCAAGAAGTCAAGGAAAAGACAGAGGTCCTTAAAGAGGAAATGAAGAAATTAGTTAAAAACATGAAGGAAAAGACAAACAAAAAAAATGGAGGATGAATAAATCCCTTAAAGAAAGCCAAGAAATCCAAGAAAAAGCAAACAGTTGAAGGAAATGACCAGAACTGTTCAAAACCTGAAAATGGAAAATAGAAGCAATAAAGAAAATACAAACTGAGGGAATTCTGGAGATNGAAAATCTAGGTAAGTGAACAGGAACCACANACACGAGCATCACAAACAGAATACTAGAGACAGAATGGAAANTCTCTGGCATTGAAGATATCATAGGAGAACTAGATACATTGATCAAAGAAAATGTTAAATCTATATAATTCCTGACACAAAACATCCAGGAAATTTGGGGCAGTATGGAAAAAAATTAAACCTAAGAATAATAGGAATAGAAGAAGGAGAAGAATCCCATTTCAAAGGCCCAGAAAATATTTTTAACAAAAATCATAGAAGAAAATTTTTCTAACCTAAAGAATGACATGCCTATAAATGTACAAGAAGNTTACAGAACATCAAATAGATTGGACCCTGAAAAAAAAAGTCCCCATGCCACATAAAAACACTAAACATACAGAACAAAGAAAGAATATTAAAAGCTGCAAGGGAAAAAGGCCAAGTGATACATAAAGGCAGATCTATTAGAATTATGCTGGACTTCTCAATGGAGACTCCAAAATCCAGAAGGTCCTGAAGACTTCAAGAGACCATAGCTCCAAGCCCAGACTACTATACCCAGCAACACTTTCAGTTACTATGGAGAAAACAAGATATTTCATGATAAAGTCAAATTTAAACAATATTTATCCATAAATCCAGCCATACAAAAGGTACTAAAAGGAAAACTCCAAGCCAAGGAGGTTAACTGCATCCNAGAAAACACAGGCAATAAATAATCTCATGTTAGAAAAACCAAAAGAAAGAAAACACACAAACACATGCACACACACATACACACTACCATTACCACCAATANCAATAACAGAATAACAGGAATTAACAACCATTGGTCATTGATATCTCTCAATATCAATGTACTCAATTCCCCCAATGAAGACAGAATAACAGAATGGAAGAGAAAACAAGATTCACCCTTCTGCTGCATATAAGAAACACACCTCAACATCAAAGATAGACATTACCTCAGAGTAAAGGGTTAGGAGACTTTCCAAACATANGAACCTAAGAAGCAAACTGGTATAGCCATTCTAATATCTAACAAAATTGACTTCCAACCAAAATTAATCAAAAGAGGGAAGAGAGGAATCTGTGACTGGTATGTATAATGAATAAAAAATTTCTTAATAAAAAAAGAGTCAGGGAAGGACATTTCATATTAATCAAAGGAAAAATCCACCGAAATGATGTTTCAATTCTTAATTTCTATGCCCAAAACACAAGGGCACCCACATTTGTAAAAGAAACATTATAAAAGCTTAAATTATATGTTGACTCTCACACATTGACAGTGGGAAACTTCAATACCCCACTGTTAGTAACAGAAAAGTCATCCACACTTAAACTAAACAGAGAAATACTGGAGCTAACAGACATTATAAACCAAATGGACCTAACAGGTAGTCACACAACATTTCACCCAAACACAAAAGAATATGCCTTCTTCTCATCACCTCACAGAACTTTTTACAAAATTGAAAACATACTTGGTCACAAAGCAAGTCTCAATAGATACAGGAACANTAGAATAACCCNCTGTATGCTACCTGACCAGCATGGACATCAGAAACAACAGAAAGCCTACAAATTCATGGAAACTGAACAACTCTCTATGGGTCAAGACAGAAATAAGAAAGAAATTAAACTTTCTAGAGTTCAATAAAAATGAATGCACAATATACTCAAATTTATGAGACACAATGAAAGTGAAAGTGGTACTAAGAGGAAAATCCATAACATTAAGTGCCCATATTTAAAAAAAAAAATTGGAGAGATCTCATACTAGCAACTTAATAACATACCTGAAAGCTCTAGAACTAAAAGAAGAGAGCACAACCAAGAGCAGTAGATAGCAAGAAATAATCAAATTGAGGGCTGAAATCAATAAAACAGAAACAGAGAACAATATAAAGAATTGGTTCTTTGAGAAAATCAACAAGATAGACAAACTCTTATCCAAACTGACTAAAAGACAGAGAGAAAATATTCAAATTAGCAAAATCAGAACTGAAAAAGGGAACATAACAGGCACCTTGGAACNTCAAAGAATCATCATATCGTACTTTAAAAACCTGTACTACACAAAATTGAAAAATATAAAAGAAATGAATAATTTTCTGGGTAGATACCACTTATAAAAGTTAAATCAAGATCAGATAAACAACTTAAAGAGATCTATAACCCCTAAGGAAATTGAAGAAGTCATCAAAAGTCTCATAACCAAAGGGGAAAAAAAGCCTNGGGCCAGATGGTTTTAGTGCAGAACTCTACCATACTTTTAAAGAAGAGTTAATGTCAATACTTCTCAAATTATTCCACAAAATAGAATCAGAAAGAACATTGCCAAATTCCTTTTATGAGACTACAGTCACCCTGATACCCAAACCCCACAAAGATTCAACAAATACATCGTTACAGCCCAGTTTCCCTTATAAACGTAGATGAGAAAAAAAGTGAATAAAATACTCACACAATGAATCCAAGAATACATCATAAAGATAATCAACCATGACCAAGTTGGCTTCATTCCAGAGGTACAGGGATGGTTCAACATATGAAAATCAGTCAATATAATCCACCATATATATAAACTGAAAGAAAAAAAAATGATCATCTTACTAGATGCTGAAAAAGCCTTTGATATATCCAACACACCTTCATCATAAAAGTCTTGGAGAGATTAGGGATACAAGCAACATAGTTAAACATAATAAAGGCAATTTACAAGAAGCCTATAGCCAACGTCTAATTAAATGGAGAGCAACTCAAAGAAAGCAATCTCACTAAAATTAGAGGTAGCATCATCCATGATTTCAAGCTGTACTGCAGAACTTTAGTAATAAAAACTGCAGAGTAGTACCAGTAAACAGATATGTTGATCAATGGACCACATCAAAGACCAAGATGTAAATTCACATACCTAAGGACACCTGATTTTTGATAAAGAAGTCAGAAAGTTACAATGGAAAAAAAAAGAAAGCATCTTCAAAAATTAGTGCTGGTCTGACTGAATGTCTGCATGTAAAAAAAATCAAATAGATCCATACTTTTCACCTCACACAAAACTCAACTGCAAATGGATCAAAGATCTCAACATAAAACCAGACACACTTAACTTGATAGAAGAGAAAGAAGGGAATATCCTTGAAGACATTGGCACATGAGACAACTTCCTAAATAGAACACTAACAGCACAGCCACTAATATCAACAATTAGAAAATGGAGCCTTATGAAACTGAAAATCTTCTTTAAGGCAATGGAAATGGTCAGTAGGACAAAATGGAAGCCTAAACAATATCAAAAGATTTTCACCCACTCTCTCTCCAATAGAGGGCTAATATCCAAAATACATAAAAATCTCAAGAAACTAAATATAACAAACCACATGCTTCCATGAAAAATGGGATACATATCTAAACAGAATTCTCAATAGAGGAATCTCTAATGGATGAGAAACATTTAAATGTTCAACATCCTTAGCCATAGAGGAAATGTATATCAAAATTACTTTGAAATTCCATCTTACACCTGCCAAGATGGCTAAGATCAATAACACAAGTGATATCTCAGGCTAGAGAGGATGTGGAGCAAAGTGAACACTCCTCCATTGCTGGTGGGAATGCAAACTTGTATAGCCACTTTAGAAATCAACATGGAGGTTTCCCAGAAATGGGGAATTGATCTACCTCAAGACCCAACTATACTACTTTTGGGCATATACCCAAAGTATGCTCAATTATACCACAAGGACACTTGCTCACCTATGTTCATAGCAGCTTTATTTGTAATAGCTAGAAACTGGAAACAACCTAGATGCCCCTCAACTGAAGAATGGGTAAAGAAAATGTGTTTCGTTTACACAAAGGAGTATTTTTTATCAAGAAGCCAGAAACACAGACTGGAAAAAAGACAGCATCTACAACAAATGGTGCTGGTCAAACTGGATGGCTGCATGTAGAAGAATGCAAAGAGATCTCTACTTACCACCCTGCACAAAATTCAACTCCAAATGGTTTAAAGACCTTAATGTAAAACCAGTTATAGTGAACATTATAGAAGAGAATGTGGGAGAGAGCCTTGAACTCATTGTCACAGAAATAGACTTTCTAAACAGGACACCACTAACACAGTCACTAAGATCAACAATTAATAAATGGAAGCTTTAGGTGGATCTCTGTGAATTTGAGGCCAGCCTGGTCTACAGCAAGTTCCAGGAGAGCCAAGCCTACATAGAGAAACCCTATCTGAAAAAACCTAAATAAATAAATAAATATTAAAAATATATACATAAATCAAATAAATAAATAAATAAATAAATAAATAAATAAATAAATAAATAAATAAGTAGAACCTCATGAAACTGGGAAGCATTTGCATGGCAAAGAGCACCATCATTTGAACAAAGTGGCAGCTTACAGAATGGGAAAAGATTTTTATCAATTACTTACCCTATAGAGAGCTCATAACTAAAATATATAAAGAACTAAAATAAATAGACATAAAGAAAACAAACAGCCTATTCATAAAAGGAGTACAGAGCTAAACCGAGAATTCTCAAAAGAGGAAACTCAAATATCCAAGAAATACTTTTAAAAATGTTCAACATCCTAGTCATCAGCAAAATGCAAATCAAAACTACTTTAATACTTCATCTTACACCTCTCGGAATGGCTTAGAACAATAGAACAAATGACAGCTCCTGATGATGAGGATGTAGCATGGGAATCATTACTGGTGGGGAGCACAAAATTCTATAGCCACTATGGAAATCAGTGTGGTGGTTCCTCAGGAAAATGGGAATCCATCTATCTCAGTATACAACTACAGAATGTCCTCATAGGCTCATGTTGAATCAATGCTACTGTCCAGCTAGAGATGTTATTTTGGATGCAGTGGAAAGCAGGAGATGGGACTCACTTAGAAGAAGTAAGTCACCAAGAATATGCCTTGGAAAAGTATAGCTTATCTCTGGCTCCTTCCATCTCTCTGTCTCTATTTGCTGGCCACCGTGGGGTAAATGGCATTCTCTCTTCCACGCTCTTACTCTGTAATGTCCTTCTTCTCAAGGGTTCTGAAAATAATGTAGCCAGCTAAGTAAGGCTTGGTGTTATGGGATATTTGTACACTGTGTGAAGATATGTTACTCTGATTGGTTTAATAAAGAGCTGAATGGCCAATAATTAGGTAGGAGGTATAGGTGGGACTTCTTCTGGGCAGAGAGGGGAAGCAGGAGATGAATCTAGGCACTCATCCGATGCCAACAAGAAATGTAGGGAGTCAGACATACAGAATGAAAGAAAGGTAAAAAGCCATGAGGCAAAACATAGATTAATATAAATGGGTTAATTTAAGTTATAAGAGTAGTGGCACAAGCCTAAGCTAGGTCCCCCATGCCATTATTTGGGAACTGGTTGGAGGCTGAAAACAAAGCTTGCTACAGTTTGGAAGCTCTACGACTGAACTAAAGCAAAACTTTGCTCTGTTTTGATTGCTTCCCTCAGGTATCATTGAAAGTGATATAGACAGATAACTAATACAACAAGCATGTAGGTAATTAAAAAAATAAAAGCCCTAGTTTGTGATAAATTCTCCTACCTTTATTTCCAGCACTGGGGTAGTAAAATATTTTTGTTTTCTTGTATTTGCAAGTCAAAAATTTTTACTGGAAATTTATGTTTATGGAAGCTATAGATTTGGATATGTAACTTCAGAAACTTTTGCTCAGTATCTCAAGGGTCTTAGTTGGTAAAGTCTAAGGATAGATTATGTTCCAATAGTGTGAAAAAANAAGTAATAGTAATCCTTTAAACCAAATTTGAAAAAACAATCACTCACAGTCCATCATTTACTTGCCTTGTGTTCAATATTATTTAAAATGTGTAATTAAAGGGATGTTACATTCCTTTAAAAATGTGTGAGAGGAACATAAAATTCATGAAGTTTGAAGGTTCAGGAAACATACTAAAACAATATTCCAACAAAGTTGTAAGAGGTATTTGTTAGGGTTTTGTGGCGCTCTTACCCTGCAAGGAAAAGTCACAAAACACGGCCAACCAGTTAACAAGAGTTTTTATTAAAAGGGTAGGAGATAGAGGGGAAGGCCTGAGAAAGACACGTGAGTAGGGAAGGGAGGGTACGTGGGACCTGCTTTTTAAAGACTGGCTTGCGCATGCATACTCCGGTCCACGTGGCTACTACACGCATGTGCATAGGTTGCATGGTCGCAAATACACGCAAATTATGTGGCCACACATGGTGCATGGGTTTTACATAGGACGCATGACCCAGAAATGACCTGGGTGGAAATGACTGTTCTGTCAGAGCAGGCACAGTCATGTGGGTGTGACTATCAGTCTTACTATTGCTATGAACTAAAACATATTCTTAGCCTAAGTATCCTAATGTTCCCACTGTGCTAACAGCATTAAGGCCATCTTCTGCATTGCAGCCATTTGATTTCTGGAAAACAGATTTACTTAGTGATTGATATAACTCATTTCCTAAATATAAGGCATAATATTTTCTAAGAGGGTCAGCATTCTGGTAATCTGAGAGTGAATTGTGAAGGAGTGACTCACACATTTAATACAAGTGAGGAGAAAGTCATCTAGCCTAAGATAACATGACTTTGTATGTATGTGTGTGGGGGTGGATTCTTCTGCACTATATGTCTGTCCTTGTGGAAATCAGAGGTCAACCTTGAGTATTCTTTTTCAAGAGCCTTCCTTTTTATATTTTGAAACAGTATTTCTCACTGGAATCTGGGATTCAACAAGTTGGACAGCCAGTGAACTGCTGTGGAATAATCTCTTTGTACATTGTAAAGACTTGTCTCTTGGATTAGTTTACTAAAGAACTAAATGGCCAATAGTTAGGCAGGTAGAGGTTAGACAGGACTTGTGGACAAAAGCAGCGCATTGGGAAGAAGGGAGGCAGAGTCACCAGAAGACACAGAGGAAGTAGGAGATGAATATGCCATGTTGAAAAAAGGTACCATCACATGGTAGATTGTAGATAAGAAATATGGGTTAATTTAAGATGTAAGGGCTAGTTAGTAACAAGCCCAAACTATCAGCTGAGCATTTATAATTAATAATAAGTCTCTGTATGGTTGTGTGGGAGCTCGCTGGCAGGACAGAAAACCCCACCTACCTTAGCCTCAGGAATCTACCTATGTCTGCCTTTTAAATACTGGGAATCAAATCAGATCCTCATGCTTGGATCACAAAAACTTGGCTAACTCAGCTTTTATTGTCCTGGCTCTTGGTTTTGTGTATAAAGTCGGCAAGTCATATCAAGAAACAACAGAGCACACAGATTTTAAAGGAGTTATTTCCTGTAAACAAAGTCAGAACTTAGTTCCTAAGTTTGAGAATTAGAACAAGTTACAGCCACTTATGATTACAAATTTAAGTTGGGAAGAAGATAAATTTGTGAATAGTAAATTATATGTTTCTGATAGCCTTGGACAGCCTTAATTATAGAGGATCAACTTGATTTGTATCTTTTGTGCTGTGTGAAAATGAAAGCACACTACATAAAATGTTGGTTCCTCAATAGCATATCTCAAGCCCACACATGGCTGTGATGGTGGGTTGCACAGGCCAGTGTCAATTGGGGAGCCAGGCCTGTATTCAGCATGG
>LZPO01028219.1:31668-42380 GCA_001675575.1 Neotoma lepida | reverse complement strand
AGCATACCCCTTTTAAGTTCTCACTTTGTAACAATTTCTCCCGTTACCTTGTATGACACTGGCATTTTGAAGCACCAGGCTAATTACTGCAGTTTGCTCTTCAGTCTGGCTTTGTCTGATATTAATCCATTGAGTCCTGTTACCCAGTGTTGTGAGGCTGTCATTTCATGAGGTGCACACAGCACATTTGCTCCTCAGCGATGCTGACTTTGATTGCCTGATGGAGATTTTATCCAGTTCCTCTGAGGAACTATTATTTTCTTCTTCCTTACAACTCACTCAATGTTGCTTTCATCTTTCTACACTGGGTTTAATTTCAGTCACTCCTGTTATATATATCTCTAAATATTTGATTAGGGTCATTTATAAATCTGCTAGGGATTTATTTACTCACTTTTAGCTTGTTGCCTGCTGGTAGTTTGAGCTTGTTTTATTCTTTCCCTCCAGTTAGTCTCTCTATTATGTGTCGATAATTCCAACATTAAGTCTGTGTAAGTCTTTCTCTATACTCACTTTCCTAGAGCCTCTCATTAGCACTGTCTTTCCTGGGGCTTCCAGATTGTGTCCAGTTGACAGCGAACACTAACTAACACACACAGAGAATTAAGAATACATTCATTTTTGAAAAAACAAAAACAAAAACAAAAACAAAAACCTTGACAAGAATTGGTTAAATAGCAAGCTCCTAAGTGTCTTTTAGTATGAATCTGTATTAAAAATTAGATTGCCATACAATTATTAAGAGTACTTCAAAGCTACATTACGATAGGGAATTTCCTTCATTTTACAATTTCTTTCCTTTATTCTCTAGTACCATAGCTTAGTATATTCTATGAAAACTGCATTCTCAAAGGCTCAAGGCTTTCTCATCACTAAGAACTTTGCTTCAAGCATCTACACCACTGACCACTGCACATGGCATTTTCTTAGGTACTAAAATGCTAGTCTTCTGTTTCCTCTCTCATTTTCCAACCCGTGTCTCTCTAATGACCTAGGTTTAGCTTGTCTGTTTCTGTTAGTCTCTTTATATTGTCTGTGACTTCCATAACATCATTGCTTGGAATGAGCATTTTATTTTTTTTAGAAAGTAATAACAAAACTTTATTTTTAAAATTTAAAGGACAAATGATGTAATACTATTAGATTTCCTCTCTCAATGAAACACAAAAATATTAAATGTAGAGGCAAAAACAAGACTTGGAATCTAGTCCTCAGATTAAAGCTGAAGGCTCACCCTGTCTGCCCAGCTCTTCAAGCCTTCTCTCTCAGAATCCAGTCTGCATCTGCCACAAGGAAGAGGCGATTGTTCAGGTGGCATTTCTAGATGTTTTCTTCATATTATAACTTATACTCTTAGAATTGTTTATAATTTGTGTGGCTCTTTATGGCTTTTTTCCCATTTTTATGATTTCCATGCAAAAAATTTATGAATAGGGATAAATTCCCTAACCCTAACCTATGTAGTAGCTTAGATACATGGTTTCAGGGCCACAGGCCACCTTGTATCTGCTGGCAGAGAAAATGACTTGGCAAACAGATTTTATCTATGCAGCCTGGATTTTTGAATCATCCCTGGATGATAGGCTTATTCACTACAAAACATAGCAATCAACTCTTTCTACAGTACGATATCGATGCACAACTACTCTAGCAACTTCTTTTAATATTAGTATTAGTCATGTAAATACTTCTCATTTTTCCTTTTCTATCTCCTATATATATAATCATTTTTTAAAGTTTTGTCTATTTGGCTATTTAATAACTCATCTAGTTGGGATGGCATATCAATTTATATTTTAGTATTTAAGTGTATAACCCTACAGATTATATGATTTCTTTTAAGGCTCTACTCCGTTATGTGAGCAAATATACTAAACAGAATGAACACACAAAAATGAGGTCTGCTTTACAGAGATGATTACATGTTTAGCTACTCTAACATCGAAACAAGACAATGAATTTACTTCAAGAAAGCTTCAAATAATTGAATGTGACAGCAGAATAAGATTTTGTGTTTAGGGATTTCTTATATTAACATCTGGGAACATAGTATTCTCTAAACCTGAACTTGCACCTTGCTTTCCATCTTAAATTTGACCCTAAAGGTCACATGCTCCCAATCAACCCAATTACTGTTTGAAGTCAATCATATCAGTTCTGTTGACTGATTCAAGAAAAGCACAGATTGATAATTTCTTCTCTTTCCCTATACATACTTATCTCCATCATTAGTTTATTTTCAGACATATTCTTCTGGTCCCTTTCATGAACTATCAGAAACTTCTGCCACTTTCTTCCACTGTTTACTTCATGGTCCAATAAATCCTGGTGGACAGTTTGAACTTACACTTACTACATGGAGAACTGAGATAATCAGATATTAATGGTACCTCCTGCTAACCCTCAGATCACAGTAGGACTTATCCAGCACTGTAATCTAGAAAAAGTGGTAGCCACATTCTTTTTCAAGTGTTCGGTCTTGAATGTCTTTAGTGTCATATCCTCCAGAACTGGGTGATACACGACCATCATTCATCCTTTCTAACATTTTTCTTCAACTTCTTTTTTCCTAGTTCTATCCCATTAACTCCTAAAGCCCCTTGTAATCTAGAGAAAAACCCTTCATTCTGCATACATGCCTTTTCTAGTTTTTGTCTATTTCTCTTCCAGTCTCTACCATGAATTTCAGAAATGACTTAGGTAAATATCTTCCTCACTTCATATTCCTTTTTACTCAGCTAATTTTATGACCATCGTTAAAATGTTCCCTGCTTTTTATCCCTCTCTGTATTCAGTTTACCTGCTCTCCTCTGGAAAATGATGCTTTTGAGTTCGAGTCTTCATTCCGTTGTCATCCCCTCCCTTCAGTTCTTAGCATACAAGTCCAAATGTCACGAGCTCTCCAAATGTCCCTTAAGATATCTCCAATCACCTCAACACCCCTTACCCCTCTCTCTAACCTTACCAATGTCTTTCATCTTACACTTTACAGTTTCAATTTTTCCATCTGTCTTGGATCACTCTAGAATCCTTCCTTCTCTAATTTACTTCCATGCTGATCTCAAATCCCTTTTCTACATAACTATCAGATTCAACTTTTAGAAAATAAATTATGAAATAACATCTATGTCCTTACTTAAAACTTTTTTTTTTGTCACTCTCACAGACCTTTTAGGATCTCATTCTTAATTCTGTAATTTCCTTCAATCATCATTCCAACACTCATCCTCATAAACAAAAAAATGAAATGTTAGACTAACAATGTTTTAAACTCTTGAGCACACAACTGTGTAACTTCACAATCATTGTCTGCATGCTTTGCTCTTTGGCAGGAGACAGCTTGACCTTGATGCACATACTACATACATTCTTCTGTAACCTTGAAATGCTGCTTCAGTATCTCTGGTCCAGAACTTCTCTTTGGTTATCATTCTCCCAGTCTCCATTAGGCAGAGTTAACCACACCTTTCTATAGGTTACCTTATTAAGTTCTCACAAATTATAAATCCTAAGACAGTTTGACAATAGCTGCTTTACCTTCAGGGGCATCTGCATCACATCTTTTTGGCACAGAAAGGGTTGAATTGCCTTTATGGATATCAGAAGTTATATTGCTCTGAAAGATGAAAATATGATTAAAATAAAAATATTGCAGTCATGAATATATTTGGATTAAAGTAATTATATTGAAAACTCATATTCTTTCTACTAATGACATCTTATATTCTAAAATATTAATTTAATATAAATTATAAGACAAGAAGTTATGATAAATTCAATATTAAAGTGCTTTTGCAACACTAATTTAGGTCTTATACTAAACAATAGGACTCTTTTCAGAAGTAGCAAGATATCAAAAATGAAGAAGGCAAAAGCCTGGAGTCTTGGCCTTAGACCGTGGATTCCATTGAAATTGCAGCAGTTGGGAGTCTGATGCAGAATGATTGTGAAAAAAGAACCCTAATCAAAAAGCATCCTTCCCTACTACACAAAAAGAAGCAGAAAAATGGACGGTGGGGAGAAAAGTGGAAAGGAAGGAAAGAAAAAGGAAATAGGGAAAAATATCTTTTCTCAATACAAAAGAATAACCTTCATTTCCAGAAGAACATACTGAGTATTAGCTAGTAAAGCAGGTAAGTGATGAGGCAGGAGAATGGCAGGGTCTGCACAGTGACAGACTCGTTGTATATGATCTAATGATCTAGCCTGGTGTTCCCAGACTCATGTACCACATGATCGAACTTAAGTGCTCCATCTACATTATTAATCATTTAATATTCTCTTTGAAGTATCTTCTTTTTAATACTTTACAAAACTAGAGATGTTATTGATGCAAGAACTGATGTGCATTTATTTATTTCATGTAAAAATAAACAAGGAAATGGAGGAAGTACAAGAGATGAGATGGGGAGGACAGATGGACCCCATTAAAGCAATTGGTAACACATGGATACAATGCACATTGTTAGGAAGTACTGCAAGATGGCTTTAGGAAAAAGAAATAAACTAAACGTGGTGTTCTAAATGAGAAAGTCCCCTTCCCCCAGTCCTGAGTATTTGAACACCTGGTCCTTGGCTGGTGCTCCACTACGGAGAGGTTTAAGAGGTGTGGCCTTGCCTGAGGAAGTACATCACTCAGGGTGCAGGGAGGAGGGGTTTGAGAGTAAAAAGGCTTCCAGTTACTCTGTTTTGTGCTTGTAGTTCAACTGTGAGCTCTCAGCATCCTGCTCCAGGAGCCTCAAGGCCTGCTGCTGCCTACTCCTTGCCATTCTACACTAATCCTCCGGAACCATAGGCTAAAATAAACTCTCTCTTTTATACACTGCCTTGGTCATGGTGTTTTATCACAGCAACAGAAAAGTAAATAATATACTAGACAAATGTTGACTCCAATATGGCAAAATATTTTAAAGTGTCAAAAATCCAAACTTGCTATATTCAATTAAACCTAAAAAGCATTGTTGGTTTTTATTAGTCAACCATATCAAGAAAACAGAAAAATAGCACCAAGGAACCCATCGTGTTTAAAAGAAGCCCAATTATCCACAGATAAAATATTCAGGAAACCTCTCTCATTGAGTTATAGTAGCAACACACAAACATGATGTACTCTCCGGAACTTTTGGAAACACGTTATTAGAATCACTTAAAAGTACTATGTTTGTAGAAGCATTAGGAGTATTAGTTAATAAAGTGCTGAGGAAAAGCATAGTAGCTAGTGTCACAGGATCCATTTAATGTATATTTATAATTAAATTATTATTTTAAAAAGTATGAAATAAATATAATGTTTACAAATATTGAAAAAACAGTTCTGTCAATAATAAACTTAATAATTAATTAATAGAATTTGCTTTTAAATGTCTCTAAATTTGTTTTCTTGAGTTTATTTTTATTTTTTTTTAGTTTTTATCAGTGTTTCTAAAATACAGAAATTACAGAATTTTAAATACTGCACTTACCTCTATTACGTAATTTTGGCTTCCATACATAACGTACTGAGGAGCAAGACTATAGATCATGTAGCTAGTATGAAGGACAATTAGCAGAAGTATCATGCATAGAAACAAGAGTGCCTGAGGTCTGGTTCGCCCTCTTCTGATCTTATATAACTGGGGAAAAGAGAAAACAAACGGTGACAAAGTTTCACCAAGGTTATTTTGAAGCTTGAAATCAGGCTATTATATTATGCGGACACACTGATACAGTCCCAGTGTTCTGAAGTAAACACTAGTAACTTAAGAACAAAAAAGGCCATTTTTTTCCCTAAAAACTTTTAGTGTTAACCTTATGTGTACTTGACAATAATGTCAGAGAACCTATGTCCAAAGCATCTTATTAAAATATTTCAGAAAATAATAATAAAATAAGCATGGTTCATTAGTGATCACGAGCTTATTTATACATCACTGGCTTCCAGGCAGGGTTTCTGAGCTTCTTCTGTAGTCCCTTTCAGCTTGTTTCTAGAACTAACAACTTGAACTGCCTCATGTTCTATCTANAGGTTCAGAGCATGAATTTAAACCATAAGTATTAGAAATATGTTTACAGTTTTACAGTTCTGGTGTTACATAATATTAGCACATAAGAACAGATATGACAAAAAACTAACAGATGTGATGTGCTTCTAAGGACTAATTTCTATAAAATAGCCATGATACCCTCACACTATGGTGTTTTAAAAATCAGCTTATGATAATCTGATTATAGATATGCTATTTTTCCCTGTGCTAAGGGGAATTAAAGTGTTAACTGTAATTTAAGGAATTAGACGACATGACATGTTCCATTTTAATAGTGAGCCCCGATTTAGTGATTGAAGTATCATCTTCCTGCTACTTTACCAGATAACAGCATATTATAGGCTAACAGAATTCCTGCTCTGGATGAGATGACAAAACCATCACTTAGAAATGTACATTTCTCAAATTCCCTTGTGCCCTGGAGTGGTCACATAATAAAATATTCCGAATAAGAAACAGGAAGGAGCATAGCACTATTGGATCTCATACTTAAACCACTAAAGCATTTCTCCCCCATAGAAAGAAGTTTCTCTTAATGCATATTTACTAGGTTTTCTTTTATTCATACCTGGAAGTAATGTCTATCAGATTCAGCATCAATTTGCAATTCATAATTATCTCAGGATGAATGTAAGAAAATAAGCAATATTCAGTTGTCTTTGGTGTGGGGATGGAGGTTCCAAGGTTCACTGTGACACCAAAATCTGCATATACTCAACTCCATTGTGTGAAAGGGTGTAGAATTTATATGTGACCTATGCAGACTCTCCTGTATATTCTACATCATGCCTAGGTTACTTAGAACTAACTTAAGTGTGGTGTCAATAGTTATGTTGTTCAAGGAATAATGAAAAGGAAAAAGTCTGTCCAATTTAGTCTATTTGGCTGGCTAAATTTACAGATGGGGAAGTCATGAATAAAGAGGGCGGACAGTAGCAATCCCTGACACCTAACAGGGAAGGAAAGCGTTGAACGTCAGTGTATTCACTGTGTTCGTTGTATGTCCATGCAATCAAATGCTAAGACAAACAACATGCCTTCTAGACCAAGGTTCCTCAACTTCAGCAGATAATGTTTAATTAGCAGCACCACCAATCCCTGTCCCTTAGATTTCCACAGTAGTTCCTAGTAACTGGAACCAAAAAGTGTTTCCAAACATTGCTTAATATCTGAGTGCATGCGCGTGTGTGTATATGTGTGTATGTGTGTGTGTGCACGCGCGCACAAAATAACTTCTATTTAAGACCTCCTGCTCTAGAGAGAAAGCACTTTTCCATTAACATGAAACATAACATGAGTATTTCTATCACTTTTAGGATCAATCTATACATAACATATTCTAAATATGACAGTGGGCTGTGGCAGTACATACTATCATCCTAGCACAAGATGGAAAAGGCAGGAAAAATCATAGACTTCACGCCAATCTGGGCTACCAAGACTTTTTCTCAAAACCACACAAACTAACNAAAAGGATAAACTGCCACAATGGAAATAATGTACAAAATAATGAATACAAAAGCCAGAAGATATCATATACTTACTCTAATCCAAAAGAACCATATGCCAATATTTCGAATTCCTGCCATCGAAGTAAAAATAAAGTACATAATAATAATTGTTATAAGAATATAATCAAGAGGGAACACCTGAAAAAAAAAAAGAAAATCAAGTTTAATAGCCAAGCTAGGAAAACTATAGAAATTAAAACAAAATAGCTGGAAACAATTATTTATACTTGATAATTAAAATATTAATCTCCTTTCAGATTAGGCTAATGAGAGAATACCATAAAAAGTAAAATATTTTCATAAAATCCCAACTATCATTATGTTATTAGTAGGAACATCCTAAGGGTAAAAAAATCCTAAAATCAATTATGTTGTATTTTTATATGTGAAATAAAGTACTTAATTAAGAATTAAAAACCAAATATTGCTTTGGTTCATCTTTGGTAATATTAAGCATCCCATGTCAAAAGTCAGCCAATACACAGATATAATTTTCTATAAACCAATGTCAATTTGGAAGCATTTGCAAATAAAAAATTAGTGCAGAGCTCCAATGCATGTCTGACTTTTGTAAGTCTGCATAATAATGACTTTAATGGGACAGAATGACACAGTGTTTTGCTGGAGTGAAAAATGACTGACATGTTACTTACTGTTTGTAACAAAGGCAAAAGCATGTTCAATGGATTACTCAGGTTAGTTCCAAAGATGATGAAGCCAGAATCTATTCCAGCTGAATGAAGAGCTTTATCTAAACTAAAACAAAATGTGGGGAAGAAGAAATTTACATTATAGCATCGTATTTCGAGCCCAGCTAGAAAGAACAGCATCATAACGTAAGCATGCCACTTCTGTGGAGCCATAGAAAACAAATTCAACTTTGCTAATGTCTCACAGAAACTGTCAATAAGTAAAAGGAAATACTGTTATTACAAGACCTTTTAGAGACTCTTTGGGTTAATGCTGTACAACACTTGAGGTAGAATAGGCTCCACTAATAGAATTAAGCACCAAAATGGACGCCATCAAAGAATTTGTGTAAGTGCTTTAGAAAATATGTCTACTGTACTTACTTTGACAGGAAGAGAGAAATTACAAACAGCAATGCAACTAAGATGAAAAATATTCCCCAAATGATCTAAAATGAAAAATACATTTATTACAATACATTTCTAAACATTGATAATGAAAGCATAAAATCATTGAGCTGACATAATGAAAGCATAAAATCATTGAGCTGACATAAGTGGCTACTACACAGCAATGATCTAATGCAAGGTGCAATTTAATCTAGTAAATAATCCCAGCATCTGTACCAAAATTTCCATCATAAGACCATTTGGTCAATAATGTGTATGCAAAGAGGCTAAACATTTAAAAATTCTTGACTAACAAGTAAACAAAGAAAACTTTGGTTTATTCAAAAACATTTTGTTCTATTACTGAAAAAGGCAACTTCACTCACACATACATGCATGCACACACACTCATACAGACACGTACATGCGCGCGCGCACACACACACACACACACACACAGAGTGTTAAATAAATCTCAAGCCAGAGAGGTCTATGTAAGTGAAATTCTTCAGAAATAGCACCAGCTGGAGGAGCTGTCTTAGGTTTCTGTGGCAAATACAACAAGTATTTTAACTCTCATCCCCTACAATATGAATTTTGCTTTAGGAATGGACATAAAAAACAAAACAAAATACTGGAAGTGAGTTTCTAAATAACTGCTTCAGAATGGAAAAGATGGATTCTCTGGCAGCAAAATCTTGAGTGCTTTTTTTTTTTTTTTTTTTTTTGCTAGTTTTGTTCAAGGTCAAGGCCCACCTGAGCCAAGGTAAAGAACTGGGAGGCTACAGGGAAAAAGGCTCCCTTCTAAGTACAGGCTAGATCTGTTTGGCTTTTCCTTTGGAACTGATAGGAAGAAATGAATGTGGAGTTTCATTTCCCTTGACACTGAAGTGTGTTTCAGAATGTTGAGGGGATAAAATAAGTAAATACTAACATATTATTCTATCTGCCATATCAAGATGAGCTTATGAGATAATAAATTGAGAAAGAGGTTCAGGCTTGCCTTTTGTGAATCCTCCAGTTCAAACAGAGTGTCCTTGGGCTTAATGAGTAGGAAGGACAGCAAAAAGAGGGTCAAGATGATCTCCTGGAAGTGAGCAGCACTACGTGGACCACTCTCATCTGACAGGACTTCACTGGGAACTCATTATTTAAAAAGGGTTTTATTGACAAGGAACCCTGAAATAGTTCCTTTGTGCTACCAACTGTTCACTATAAAGGGCATAAGAAGTTAGATCTTCCTTTATTTAGTACTAGATTTCAGACACCAGTATTTGCTGCCTATGTATCGTGGAGGGCCAGAGCATCAACTGGTAAAGCACATCTCTTCCTAACTGTTAATAAGAAGTGGCTTTTATAGCTGCCAGCTTCCAATTAGAGGTACTGGAACATGACACAGAAATTGCAGACCTTGAAGATACAAAAATTCCCTTTTGTTACATTTTGGCAAAAACATTAAATACAAAAATCCTTAGCTGTCTTACCAGTCTAAATATGAGTTAGACTACTTAATTAGCTACTTAAGATCACAAAATAAACATAAAGAATCTAAAGACGTTATGATCCTCCAACCTGCATGTATACAAGAAGTTAAATTAGCAATTAAATATCTCGCCAGTGATGAGAATATTGAGTTGACCTAGAAGTCATATATTATGCTTTAGCCAAGATGCCAATTTCTAAATGAAAATGAAGCTGTAGAGGTGGCGCCAGTAAAAGTCATGGACTGAGAACCTATAAAGCATTTATTCTCCACAAAAGCAGAAAAGGAGCTAGCACAAATGGTCGGAATCAACCTTTTCCACACTATGGACATTAACTGAAAGCAGACAGCAATCTGTGGCTGTGAATTCATGATAATGTGGCTGAACCTGGGTAGGGCACAGCAAACTTGAACTTGTCATGGCTCCAAACCTCCCACTCTTATGCAATGGTCATCCTGAAAAGTCACAGGGGCAGCAGTCTGGAGGTAAGAGCACACAGGGGCAGCAGTCTGGAGGTAACAGAGCACACAGGGGCAGCAGTTTGGAGGTAAGAGCACACAGGGCAGCAGTCTGGAGGTAAGAGCACACAGGGGCAGCAGTCTGGAGGTAACAGCA
>LZPO01028219.1:15641-30722 GCA_001675575.1 Neotoma lepida | reverse complement strand
GGGCAGCAGTCTGGAGGTAAGAGCACACAGGGCAGCAGTCTGGAGGTAACAAGGCACACAGGGGCAGCAGTCTGGAGGTAAGAGCACACAGGGCAGCAGTCTGGAGGTAAGAGCACACAGGGCAGCAGTCTGGAGGTAAGAGCACACAGGGCAGCAGTCTGGAGGTAACAAGGCACACAGAAGTGGGATGAAGCTCTTTTAAAGCATCATTCCCAGAAAAAAATGCCATCACTTAACCTGCCTGTGGTTCTCGAGAAAACTACTTATAAAGTGGCCTGTACTTGACCTGGATTGGTGTTCACATGGTGCTAAAAGCCTTTGAGTAGGAGTGATGACTGCAAACAGTGACAAAAAAATCTATGAACTGCATGGCCTCAAGGGCCAGTGGACAGTGTACAAAAATATACTAACCAAAAAGCTTTAAAAAGAAGGTCTGAGCAATGAGACATCTGTTGGGAGTCTGAAGTTCTCCTACTTTTCTAGCAATCTAGAAGGAACTGTGTATGCTCAAGGCTATGCACATGCTGAGGAACCATCCAAGAAGGTCCAAACTCCAGCCTGAGACTGCACAGGGAGGAAGTAAAAGCTGAAGAGAAACTGAGAAGTACCTGCTTGTGTTGCACTGCATTCCCCCACAGAGATGCTCAGGTGGAGTCTGAGACTTACGAGTTGCAGGAATCTAAGAAAATCTCTGTTAATCAACACACTAATTGTTAGAAGCCAGAGTGAACACACAGCAAAGAATAAAGACCTTGTGGAATTAATTCATAAGAATTACTAAAACAAATGCCAACAAAGATAATTAAAACATCCAAGAATATGAAAAATAAATAAATAAATAGAATCATGAATAAAACCAAGCTAAGAAATACAATAAAGACAAGAAAGATAAAAGAATTAATAACCATTTTGGGAAACCCAGACTTTGAAATTAATAGGCAAAACTTTAAATTTGATTAAAAAATTAAAATCAATACCTTAAAATGATGTTTCGGCAAATAATATCAATGAAGATACAAGCACTATTAAAAAGTGAACTGAAATTTTGAAGGTGAAAAACAGAAAACCTGAAATAAAAAGTTCATTAGAAGGACTCACTAGCAGTCCTGAGCAAGCAGAAGAGCTGAAGAGAAAGTACAATCAACTGAGGTGAACCAAACTGAGGAACACAAAGAAGAAACAATGAAGAGGTGTGACCAGTTTTAAAGACACAGGGGAAATCATTAAGTGGACTAATAAAAACAATGTGATTTAAAGAAAAGAGGGAAAATATTTGAAGAAATACGAGCCAAAAACTTGCCCAAACATGAAAACTATTAACCTATATACTCAAACTTTGAGTAGAATGAACCATACCCCCCCAACATTGAAAATGAGTGAGTGAGTTGGGAGGGAGCAAAGAAGGAAGGGAGGGACACGGGGGAGAGAACACACCCCAAAGGGAGCTCCTGAGAATGGAGAGAAGAGACTCATGGGAAGTTGACCCCTTCAGATTCCGTGGATTGAAGACAAACTAGAGAAAGCCAAGTGAGGTGAGTATGTAGCTCAGTTCAGTGGTAAGGAATGTGATAACCATGTACAAGACCCTTGTTCAACACCCAAAACCAAAAGAAAAAAATAACTACTTAAAATGTACAAGTTCTGGGACTAGGGGGATGGCTCAGCAGTTAAGAGCTCCGGATGTTCTTCTAGAAGACCAGGGTTTGATTCCAGCACTCATATGGTGGCTTATAACCACGTGCATCTCCAGTTCCAGGGGATTTGATGCTCTCTTATGGCCTTCATTGACCAAACATGCTAATGGTGCACAGACATGCATGCAGGAAAAACATCCATATAATTAAAAGATTAAAACTAAAAGCAATTATAGAATCATAGAAAGGTACCCACTATAAAACCAACTTGAAGAAAATAAATCAACAGGGATCTAAAACAGGTAAAGGGTACATAAGAGGTATGTGTGTGCATGTGTGTGTGTGTGTATGTATGTGTGTGTGTATGTGTGCATGTGTGTGTGTGTGTATGTGCCTATTTCATAAAAAATGAAAACTTCTGAACTTTACAGTGTATTTGACCTAAGGATTTAGGCTATTTAGATTCATACTTAAATGCATGTGCACCTTATGGATTTGTATGTTGAAGCCCTCACTCCAAACTCCACACTTTGGGAGGTGAAGCCTTTAGGCGGTCTCAGCATAGATGAGGTTATGTGGATGGGGTCCTCACGATGGAATTGTTTCCATGTAAGAGCGGGAGACCAAAGATTTGCTCCTTGTACTGGGGAAGGACAAAGGAAAAAGGCAGTCATGTTCATCCAGGAAGAGACAACTCAGGGGAACTCAATTTACCAGCTTCCAGAACTCTAAGAAATGACTTTTGCTTAAGCATTGCAGACTATTTTTAATACTTGCTCAAGCTTAAGACAAACACAGTGTACATGCACACAAAACCAGAAAGGAAAAAAAAAGTTTACATGGAGCATAATAATCTGTGTTAGAAAAAGCATTCAAGTTGTAGTAGTAGTAGTAGTAGTAGTAGTAGTTGTTGTTGTTGCTGGTGGTGGTAGTGGTGGTGGTGTGTGTGTGTGTGAGAGAGATATTAAACTGACTTTTTTTTTCCAAAAAGGGAGGTAATAGAAATGGAAAATATGAGAAACTGAAGTATAGACCTCAATATAGTACAAGTATCGTGTTGAGGAGCAGAGGAAGAAGATACCATTTAAAAAAGTAATATGTAAATTTAAGAACAAAGCTTGGCTAAAAACAAAAACATATAGCCAAAAAGTTCCATATCTGCCCGAGTCTCTAGTTTTTCTCCCCAACGCTAACAATCATCAGTAGTTTCCTGTCACTCTTCCTTACGAAATCAAGTTTGCTAGTGCGCCTGTGCAGGTGGCTCACACACACTATGAACGAAAGACAGCTCAGTCTTTAAGAGCATTGGCTGTTCTTCCAGAAGACCCAGGTTCAATTCCCAGCACCCTAATTGTGGCTTACAAAAGAGCCTGTGACTCCAGTCCCACGGGATGCAACATCCTCTTCTAGCCTCTGCAGGCACTGCATGCCCATGGTCACAATTTTGGGAAAAGGTGTGGTACGCACTGGCATCATGTTGGTAGAAAGACGTGGCATTGCTGACTGCCCTAATGCACACAATGGCTCTTCCTAAACAAGTGACTAGACCTCAGGTATCAAGTGTGTGGAGACTGAGGAACTCTACTGTAAACAAGACTGTGTAGTGCAGGAAAACTGAATGAGTATGCTACCGTTACTTCAAATATAAGCTCTTTATCATTCTCTTAACATTAGGTGTGTTTAAAGGTGCTTATTAACCCACATAATGCCAAGTCAATTCATTCCAAGAGTTTGAAAAGAATGGTAACTAAACTTTGTTCTCTCTAGCAACCATCTGGCTTTCTGTGTATATTCTGGATGGCCAATGGTCCCAGTCCTCTAACTGGTAATATATTTACTATATTTACCAGTCATCAAGACTTTCCTCATAGAACAAAGGAAATTGCATGGTTTCCACTGTCCAGTCATGATGGGAACAACGATTATGTGAACAGAATTATTTTCTTTACATGTTACAAGTGGCCCCACTAATATTATTTTAAATGCTGAAAGAAAAAAAGCTTTCAGCTCTACTACATATATTATTTCAAAGTTGCAAAGATTTTCATGGTGATATATCAATGCAGCATCACTCAACTCTTGAAGGTAGCTATTTTTCCTTGTTATCTACGAGAAGCAATTTATTTAGTATACTATCACTCTAATGAAAGAGACTTTTGTATAGCTGGAAGAAAGGGTTGATAAAGAAAAAGGTAACCCTGAGGAGGAAGAAGTATCCAGCAAGAGACATACACATTTTCTTATTTTCATCTCAGCCATGTTCAAAGACAGTACAAAGAATCCTAGTATATCCTTCAACCTGATTCTCCCAGGGTCACAGCTTACCTTGCTTTATTATTCTTGCTGTATAAACATATGGAACAGTTTGAGGATTAGTGATAGATAAAATGCTTTGTAGTACCTGTGTCTAAATGGCAGTAATGTTTTTAACATAATCACAATTCAACCATAAAAATCAGGAAATTAATATTGATACAACCTTAGCCAAATTTGAAACGAGTCACTCGTGTCATTTATAGAAAAGCAGTCTTTTCTAGTCTAAAATGCAACCCAGCATCTCATGCTGCTCATGTCATTTTAGTAACCTTCAGTTTGGATCAAGTCCTAATTACTTTTTTCTCCATAACCTTGACATTTTGAGACCAGGGCAATTATTTTATAGAATGTCCTTCAAGTTAAATGGTCTATTTCTCATGAGTATTTTTTTTTTTTTTAGAAATGGCAGAGAAATGTTACTGAGTCCTTTGAATATATATCAGGAGGCACAATCAAGTCTATGTCCCACAAATAATGAGGCTCCTCCACTGTAAAAGTACCATTTCCCCTTCTATAACTAATAAGTTTTGTGGTGTCATACTTGAGAATAGGCAAAATTTTATTCTCAGCAGTTTTTTTTTGCCTTTAATGAGCTTTATTCTATTTGACTTATTTACTTTCATCAATTCAGACTCACAGATTTGTATTTTATTCATGGAGCTACTACCATTACTGTTACTATGTATACTGTTAATATCATTATTCTGTACCTAAATGGTCCTACGGTTACACAGTGGCAGACCTCAAAAAGCTGGCTCCTCTCAGTATGCCTTGACTGTCCTCTGAGCATTTCTCCTTGCTGTCTGGAACATCATTGGCTCTCCTAGGCACAGTCCTCGACTTGGGCATTTGCCTGGGTGGTCCTCGTTTCTTTTCATGGAACCAGCCAGGGATCGTCTATTAGAAAACAAATACTCTAGATAGGAGCTCCTAATTGACCTGTCTTATCTCCTTGTTCCCATCTTTATTTTCTTATGTCTTTTATCTTTCCTTAGCTTTTTGGTAGCTTGAAATGTTGTGTTGGAGTTAAATACTTTTTCACTTCCATTTTTACTGATAACTGTGTTTTGGGCTATGTATTTCTCTGATCATCGTTTTAAGTTTATCTTCTAGGACAGACAAAAACATGAAGCATCAGCCCTATAACCCCAAGAAACAGCATTGTTTTAACAATCGGAATGAACAGGAAGTGTTTCCTCCCACAGTCTCCAGAAAGGACCCAGTCCTGTTGAGGCATTTCTACTCTAGACTTGAGTAGTCCTTATCAAATACATGGGGCCAGGAGTGTTTTAAATTTTACGTTTTCCAGGTTTGGCATAATTATATAAAGTTTACCATTGAGCATCCTTAACTGTAAAATAGAAAATGGGAATCCTACAAAATCTGAAACTTTTTGAGTACCACAGAGTGCTAAATAATAGATCTGCAATATCTGGATTGGGGATGCTCAACCTGCACCATTAAGTTTTAGAAATTCTGTAGTTGGTTTTATTTCTGCTGTCCACTCACTCAAAAGATGCTGACTAAAAGGTTAATTTTCAAGTGAAAGGGGCCTTAGTTGATCGATTTTGTTTAAATTTCTAGTTTCTATAAATTGTATTTAGAGTAATGTATATAATATATCTACTTTATAGGATTTACTGGTACTCTTCTTTATGACCCAATTAACATGATAAATTGTTTTCCACCTGTACTTGGAGAAAAGGCATATTCCCTATTATCCAGATGTAAAGTTCTAAGATATATACTGATTATATTTGGGTCCTCTCTCTATATATATATATTTATGTATGGGTGTTTTGCCTGCATGTATGACTCTGCACCATGTTCATGCAGTACCCATGGGGGCCAGAAGGCCATGTCAGATTTCCTGGGATTCTCTGGTCCCGGTTGTGAGCCATCCTGTGGGTGCTGGGAAACAAATCAGGAGCTTCTGGAAGAGTAGCTAGTGCTTTTAACCTTGAACCAACTCTCCAGCCCTCCTCCATATTCCTTTTCAATGTTGTTTACATGATACCTTAACGTGCACACAGTAGATGTTTCTTAACTACCTACTACCATGTTTCAGTCTGTTTCTTGGATTCGTCCATGACTTTTGCTTCATAAAACATAGTTGTTTGATTTCCACAACAAATACTCAGAACTGCTACATTTTCATTATAAACTGGAACTTTTCAGATTAAAAATTCATTCATTTTCTATTTCAGCTACAGTAAATTTTTCTAAACTCCGTTGGCAAAACCAATATCCAGTTTATTTTTTTTCCCCTGTTAGCAGCTGTGGGTGGTACATCTAGACAGGATGTGGCTCTCATCTGCCTCATGCCTTAAGATCTCACAAGGCCAAAACCAAGCCGTCAACAGAGCCATGACCCTTTCTGGAGACCGTGGGAGGGAAACACTTCCCACTCACTCCCCAGGGTAGTAAGGCTGACGCCTTCATCTCTTGACCACATCATTTCTCTAACTAATGATAGCACAGCAAGTCATTCTTATATGTTGACGATCAACGTTATTTGGATGATTTCTTTCTGTCTCTGGTCAAAAACATTCCGCTTTTAAGTTTCAGATTGTTACACTGAGACCACCCCAAAATCCCAGATAATCTCTGCCTTTTGAGGTCTATAATCTCAATCACATCCGTGAAGTCGCTTTTGCTATTTAAGGTAAGATATTCACAGTCCCAGGGAAGAGGTCATCAATACATCATCCTGCTTACTGAAAAAAGTGTTTTGTTTTCTTCCATTTAATATTTTTTATAGAGTCTCACTGTCAAACATCAGGACCACTGTCTATTTCCCATTGTTCATGCTTGTCTGTCTGTCTTTAAAAACCTCCTTGTGTTTAGTCTTCTTGAGTTGCTGTTTTAAGTGTCTTTCTTTTAAACAGCATAAAATTAGATCTTGCTTTGTGGTAAAAATATGAAAATCGTTCTAATGGTGGGTCAGGCCTATTCACATTTGTTGGTATAACTGATACATTATAGGCAGCTGTATGCATTTCTTATACTCTTTGCTTTATGTACCTAGAAAAGGTAAACTCTAAGAGAAAAATTAGAATAGTGGTCATCAGGAAATGGAAAGACTTCTATTGGGCAGGGTGTTTTGTTGGGGAGATGAGATGGGGAACGAACAGTGGTGATGGTTGTACAAAAGGATGAATGTGCTAAGGTCATTCGATAGAGACTTAAAATGGTAAACTTTAAAGTATAGAAAGCAATCACAACTAAAGATTAAAAATATGTGATGTCACTGGTAATATTATAACCATATACAGAAATAACAAGAACCTCAAATTATATTTAAACAAATATTTAAGTGTGTTTTCTTGTTTTTTTTTCCAGAGAAGAGTTTATCTAAGTATTGATGAACATTAGATTGTACGCCTAGAAAAATGTTTTATTATATATAGATTCTGACTAAAGGAGCTTCTAACTTATTTGAATTAAGTGCTTACTTTTATAATTTGTCTCAATAACAAAATAATTGTCTTTAGTTATACTGTTGTATTTTAACAGTTGAAAAGCTTGTATATATAACTGTAGCCAAAAGCATCAGAAACAGAGGGTGTAGGCATAAATTACTTCATTTAATTCCCATATGAAAACAAATGTATGGTTCCAGTGTAAAGAGGGAAAACAGGCTCAGAAAGATGAAGGACCAAGCAGTTACATAGCTAATGAGGCACACAGTAAGGATGGAACCCAGCACTAACTGCAAAGCCCAAGCTCAGAGTCATCACACTTTGAGTTGAGGTTTACATATCCTGGGGAGAGGATGGATATGCGAAATCACAAGATCAAGGGGCATCTTCATGGGAGAAAAAACAATGTTGAGGGGGGAGGACAGAAAAACATCTCTGAAATTTGAATATATATTTTATGATTAAAACAAACAAATTATAGAATAGAGCAAAAAGGCAATATTAGTTAGTACCAAATTTTGAGATAGAACATAAGTTGAGCATGATGGTTCATGCACGTAATCCTATAACTCAGAAGGGAGAAACAGGCGTATTCCTAAGAGTTCAAAGAAAGACTAGTCTACATAGTGAGTTCAATGCCAGCCAGGACTACATAGTGAGTACCTATCCCAAAATAAATAAACAAATAAGTAAAACATCAGAAACTTTTAAAGTCCATTTCAGCACATAATGAGCACGACAGACGTATGAACCAACCTATCTAGACTTTCATCAACAAGGCTGACCTGAATGCTTAATGTTTAAAAACCACTAAACAAAAGGTAGTTTTCTATTTCTGAATTACGTCAACTATAGACAAATACCAAAGTGAAAATTAATGATTTTCATATCTCATTTAAAGAAACACTGAAGTGTTTCTCTCCTTCCATACATGTTAAACTATTTGAAAAAAAATCAGTATCTATCCCCCAGGGATTTCCTTCACACATTCCTGCCTTATTTCTAGCTAAGGAGCAAAATATTGGTAAGAATTTGGATAACTATTCAGGAACAACACATTTATGTAACAAATAGGAATAAATGTCAAGTCGACTGTGTTGGAGGTCTCAGATAGGAAAACTGGAAAAGGGGGAAAACTAGCAGCTGGAGATCTTTCAGTCCATTGTCTATCACCATGACAAAATCCTTGACATAATGAATTTCTAAGGAAGAATGGTCTATTTTGGCTCACAGTTTTAATAAGAGTTTTGGTTCATGGTCAGCTGGCCTCATGCTTTTTGGTCTATGACAAGGCAATGTATCACAGGCATGCAATGAAGCAAGCTGTTCACCTCACGGCCATCAGGAAGTGGACAGTGCTGAGTCCTAATCTCCCCCACAAGGCACACTTCTGATGGCAAGACTCCTTCTAGCTTTGAAAGGTTTCACAGTCTCCCGGAAGTGCCAGAGTTGGACACTAAGCCTTCAATAATTATCTCCTGGGCACACTTATCCAAACCACAGTCCTTAGATTAGGAGGGAAGAAGTAAAGCTGTCTTTTTGTAGATAACACAACTAAGAACAAAATTTTTCTAAGGAATCTACAATAAAGTTACTAGAACTCCAGCCAGGCTGCAAGATAACAGGCAAATTCTTAAATTCTACAAATGAGTAATAAATATTGAAAATTGAAAATCAATAATACAATTTTCAACAGGATATAAAAAAGAAGTGGAAGTATTTTTTCAAATTATTTTTAAGATAGTATAGTGAATATAATAAACATTGACAGAGATATATAAATAAATAGTTCACAAGCTGGAAAATTTTTTAATGCTAAANTATCACTTCTCCACAAATTAATTTTAGATCTTGTAAATTCAAAATAACCCTAATAGACATTTCAACAGGTGTTTTACAGAATTAAGAATTTATTCTAAAATCTAGATGGAAATGCTCTACCACTGTCAAAATACCTGATAAAGGAAGATGAAATTGGAAGAACTACTTCTGCCTGGGTTCCTGACTGACTAAAAAGTTCCATGAATGAAGAAGCTTCAGCACAAAGACATAGAGATCAGTGGGGCAGAGCTCAGAAACACTGCACAGATATCCCAAGAGAGTAACAGAGCTGCCCAAGTTCAAGGAGGGAAGGATAACCTCTACGCAAACTGCACTGGAACAGATGGGTACCAATATAAAAATAAACAGTCACAAAATTAACTCAATACTGACCACAAATCTGAACTTAGGGTTAAATTATAGAATTTTTACAGGAGAATGTAGGAGAAAACTACCTTGAGAGGGACAAAGATTTCGGGAACATAGCACAAATGGGAAATAAATAAATTGGATTTTACCAAAATACAAGAAGTATTTGCACAATAGTGTTAAGACTTAAAAAAAAAAAGCCACAAATTGGGAAAAGTTATTAGCAGTGAATATATTTGATAAAATCCTTGATACAGAATGCTTAATGAATTTATAAAACATCATAGTAGAAAAATCCAGTATGATGATTACACATTGTAATATGTACTGAGATGTCACCACAAGTAAGTTTAATGTATTAATTAAAACATGTATTTAAGAAGAAAACTCTTGATTTAGAAAATGGTCAAAAGATTTATACGCACATTTTATAGATCTACAAACAACCACATAAAATAATATTACCCAGTTGATAAATGGGAAAAAAAATCATGAACTCTTATATTCCTTAGTAGAGCAACTCTCAAAAATACTACATATGAGGGACAGGGACATGGAACAACTAAGATCTCACTATTAAATGAATAAAACCAGTGTAACCATTGGGGGAAAAACAAACGGGCAGTTTCTCACAAAGTTAGACATTAAACATTAGATGGAAAATCTCTGCTACAAGGTATTTATCCATGAAAAATCAATGAAAGCCCATACGTACACAAAGATTTAGTCTCAAAAAAGGAAATAAGCAAGATAAGCAAATTGTGATATGGATACATCAGATTACTATTCAGCACAGTAAACGACACAAGATGAAACAACACTAGGGGGCTGGAGAGATGGATGGCTTCTGTGCTTTCAGAGGATGACTCCCAGCACCCATACTGGGTGGCTCACAACACCTGTAACTCCTGTCCAGGGACACAAAGGCCTCCTCTGGTTTCCAGGGGTGCTTGTACACCCATGCAATATGCTCATACAAAAAGAGACACCATAAATAAAAATAAATCTTAAAAAACATATAACACTGTGCTGTGGCGAAGCAGGCATTTCTGTGTTTCACTTCTCTTGAAAGCTTAAACTAAACTGTGCAAGACTACTACACCTGGTCTGAGCTGCAGGGAACAGGGGACAAAGTACATTTAAAAACATATGTTGGTGTTCTATGCATCGACATAGTTTTATTTGGAAAAAAAATCTGCACACTTAATAAAATTGATTCTAAAATTCTTCTAAACATACGTTCAGTGAAAAACATATGCTTACATGAAGGCAGATGATAACAGAGATTACATTTTATTATAAATGTTCATTAGATGCTACAAAGAATTTAGTATTAAAGTTAAGATTTTTGGTATGATAACATAAATCTCCTAGGGAGGAAGGACCAGGGTAGAGTCCTTCACATTTTTCATTCTGGGCTAAGTGCACAGTTCAATGGCAGAGCACTTGCTTACCATGCACGAGGCCCTGGATCTCAGCCACAGCACCACAAAATTATACAAACAAGCAAACAAGCATGTGGTGATATTCTGTTTGTGCTCTTAAAAAAAAAAAAAAAAGCTTGCCTGGAGATCAGAGTGCAGAGCTAGCCACTAGTTAACCATAGAGGCCAGGCAGTGGTGGCAAACATCTTTGATCCCAGCAATTGGGAGGAAAAAGCAGGAAGATCAGGAGTTCAAGGCCAACCTGGGCTACAGAAGATTGATCCAGTCTTAAAGAGAAACAGAGCTAGGCAGTGGTAGCTCATGCCTTTAATCCCCGCACTAGGGAGGTGGAGACAGGAAGTGATATTGCTGGGCAGGAGGAGACAGGAACTCAGGCCTCCCTTTTCAGTCTGAGGATTTGGCAGAGGTAAGAAGTCTTTCTAGTGGCTGGCTGCTCTGCTTCTCTGATCTCCAGACAAGCTTTATTTGTTAGAGCACAAACAAAATATCACCACACAAGCAAGCATCCCAAGAGACAGTCAGAGAGCTGAACACCTAGAAGAATTAACTGATTTCAAGGACAATATATTCTTATTTTTAAGAAGTCAAAAGAGGAGCTTTTAAGGGAATAAATAAAGTAGTGACAAAATCCAACCTGCCTGACCCATCTTTTATGACATCCTCTGAAATATTATTTTACTGAGCTTTTGAGACAGTTTCACCATGTTGCCAAGGCTGGCCTTGAAGTCACAATCCTACAGTTCCAGCCTACCAAATATAGGGATTGGAGGCATATGATATCACCCCACATCTGTCTGAAACAATTATCTTAAAATTTAGGCCAACCTGTTTTCTACCTTCCCACCTAGCTTTTCTTCAAGTCAATCTATGCAATGTGTGCAATGTGTATCATAAATTCCAACTTGCATATTACTGTGTATAAAACTCTGACGTCTGAAAGCCCCCCAGATGTAGAACAGGTAAACTTGGATCTGCAGCTACAGTGTCAAGTTACTTCTCAGTCTGAGTCACCATCATTGCATTAGATACTTAAATTCAGGTACCACAGTGGCAAGAATTGAAGGCTGGCAAACAACGGATTGGAGAAAGTAACAGTTTCCAGTTCGTTAACAGTGCTTTACATACTTCTAGACGCTCATCTAACAAGGCAAGCTGTCACTTTAAGGCAGGGTTCCTGAGTCCTAGTATGTGTCCCCACTCTCCCACGTGCAGCACAGTACAGACCCACAAAATATGCTCCGAGCTTATTATACTACTTATCTTTACTTTTATTTGAATTTCCAAATGACACATTACAAGGAGTAAGTGGATCTCTGATGGTTACATGCCTTATTCAAACCACCAAATCACACAGCTGTGACTCAAACTTGATTATTTCAATCCAAAGTCCATGCTCTTAAGTTACCATGGTGCAATACTGCCAAGGGAGAACTCAACCTCTCTAAGCGGTACTACATAAGCTTGCAAAATAGTGACAGGATAATAATTTTTTTTAAATTCCATTTACCTTCAGGGGGCGCAGGGCACCACAAAATTTCGTCCACCAGCTGTTTTCAATGAATTCTAAGTGCCGGTCTCTTTTCCTAAGCGTTCGTAATCTTTCTTCACATTGCTTTAAGGTACGTCTATCCCTCGCTGGCAAAGGTCGACCATCTTTGCTCTACAAATAATAGAACAAAAATCAAGGATTTTTTTCTTTCAACTCATTAAAGTCTTAACAAAATAATCAAGCAGCTTTTCTAAGGCTGGACACTCCACAGGCGAATGCACAACTCAAAACAATGTACACACACAACCATGTAACAGGCACAGCCGGACCACAGCCTGTGCTGAAAAGGAGCTGCCTGATGTGTGCCTCTGCAGTATTCCTACTATGTGATATGTGAGCATAATGATTCATAAGAGCATTCCAGAAAAACAAACCCCGAAAGGATGCAGAACACTCCTGCTTTTAGAAGAACAAATATTTACTAAGGGTTCTATTTGAAGCATGCAAAGGCACTAAGAACAGGAGAATATCCGTACTGTTCCTATTATGGTACAAAACATATGCTCACCAGGACATGCTACTGCAGCCTCAATGTGAAAGAACAAACTGAAGATGGTACCTGGACCACCTTTCAGAGGAGCCTCCCCCAGCTATAAACATCTCTCGATGGTTGTGCCAGGCCCTCCTGAAACCAATCAACCTCTTTCATAGCTTATCTTAATGGGTCATTCCAGTTGGAGTTCAGAAGGCCAGAATGTTGGACAGTGAAAGCAGGGCTCAAGAGGTTTCAGAGGCCAACAGTGCCTCCAACAGGAACCCAGCAAGAGCCCACTCAGGTTCCATTTTGGCAAAGAATCTGGCTGCATTCTGCCCAGGTGCTGAAAACTTCCAAAGTCAAGGACTGCATTGTGTTGTGAAGAAAGTCTGAAGACAGCATATCCTTCAGGCTGTGACAGGCTACTGCTCAGTCTTCTCAGATTTATGCTAAGCAGATAGAGCATAAAGATATGAAAAATGAAGAGTTGGGGGAGGAAGGGAGCATGAGGAGCTCAAAGTTGACCAAGGCAGAGACAGACAAACGTCCCTAAGTGTTTGTGAGATGAGCACCACTGTAGAGTAATCACAGGCTCGCACTGGCTGGTGGAACAGGGGCTGGAAGGCAACTCTCAGCCCATTGAGAATTCCAAGAAGCAATACTTCAAATTCATCTGAAAGATGATACCTGAAAAGATAGTTCCTTCAGGGCACTCTGCCAGGAAATGGCCATCAAAGGAAGTGCTTTCCTAGGTTGTCAAATATACATAGAGGCCACTGCATATATGGTTCAGGGGACCAGGCTATATCTTGAGCTGGCACCAGAAGATGGCACTGTACTCACATTGATGGCTTTGCAAGCATGTAGGATGCAAGAGTAGATTATTAGGCTTACAGCAAGGTTCAGAAAGTCACAGAGGCTGGGTAGTATGTAGCAGGGTTGGTATTTCTGCAGAGAGCTCCTGAGNAGACTGGTGATGGAGGTGTGAAGGGAAAGCCTAAATTGGAATGGAAACCCCACGATATTGAAGCTGCCAGAAACGTGAGACATCTGCTGGGGAAAGCTGTAGATACTGAGTAGAACCCAAAGCGAAAGAGCCCACATGTGACATGATGTAGGAAGAGAGAGTAGGAAGAGCAGAGCCACCCAAGCTCATTCTAAGAGATGATGCCACCATGAGCCCTGGATACCAAACATGAACTTCAGGTTGGTGTTTGCCCACTTTCCTTGCTATCTTTTCTGTTCTTCCTTGTTGCAATAGGAATGTCTGCCCTATGCTGGTATTAGCTTGACTTTGTTATTTTACAAGGTCTCATAGTGAAGAGATTGCATCCTCCTTCCTCCAGACTGTGGCACTGTAGCAGCATTAGGACTGTTAAGATGCCAGGGACTCTTAAAAAACAGACTAGTTGCATTTCATAGTATGAGATGGAGGTAGACTGTTTTGGGTTGAAGTGATCTTTTTGGACATCATGTTTATAAAGGCTGAATTTTTGATGGTTTAATTTCATTGTGAATTTATTGACTTAGGCAAACACATATAGCCTTGATGAGACACACTTTTGGATGTCTATGAGGACTACTCTAGAGAGGATTAACTGAGGTAAAAAAAAGGCTTCCCCTAAATATAGGCAGCACCACCCCAGGGGCTGGGGTCCTCAGACTTGATGAGCAAGGAAAAAGGAGAAAGCCAGCAAAGTATCAGCAGGCTCATTTCTCTGTGTCATGATCCACCCAGGTAAGAGATGCAGACTCACATCCCTGAATCAAGAACTGCTCCAGGACCTGCCAGACGGTTCAGTGAGGAAGGATGCTTGCTGCCAAGCCTGACGACCTGACTTCAGTCCCCAAAACTTACATGGTCAAAGAAGATAACTGACTCCCATAAGCTGTCATTTGACTTCTACACATGTGCTATGGCATGTGTCCATCACCCCCAACCCTGCCCAGATAAATAGATGAAAACAAAACAAAAGACTTGCTTGGCAAACATAACATACTAACCTGATGCGCTGTACCTTTAAGGTGAGTACTTAAGTAAGCCCTTCTT
>LZPO01028218.1:11893-42416 GCA_001675575.1 Neotoma lepida | reverse complement strand
CCTCCTTCTCCTTTCCTCATTCTCCCTCTCCCCTTCCTCCTCCTCCTTTGTCCTCCTCACTTTACTCCCCCAAGAATTATCCAGATGAAAGTTCACTAACCCTGTTTCCCAAACATTTGACAAATGTCTCCTTAGCATTCAGTTAGCAGTCATGCCTGTAAAGTTCATATTGCCTCTCAGAAGCTATCTCCTTGCTAAAGTTCTCCACTGAACTTGAATTTGTACAATCACTAAGAAACCACAATCATAAGGGCACCTGTTTCTTAAAAGTCATCTGTTTTAAAGCCCAATCTTCCACTTCAGAATACAGTGTCCCTAACAGAGGAACACTTCTATTTATAAATTTGTGTGAATTTAAGCATATTAGCCAAGAGTTTTTTTATTGGTCTGGGCTGAATTATTTGTGGCTCTAAAGTCAACTTTGCACCTAGAGAAATGGGTGCAGTGGATTCTCAACTTCATCTTACTGCATAAGACTAAGATGCTACCTTCCCTGTGTGTATTCACCAAATGTCCACTGCATGCTGCAGGTTTCCTGTGGTCCCATAAAGAAGAGGCAACTAGGAGTGGTCTTGACTTAGCATGGAAGAACAAGACACCTGACAATGTGGCCCAGTACTTCTACCCTGATAGCAGTTATGGTGGAGCACTTGCTAAGGCATGTTTCCTTTGTGGTCTGAGCTCAGAAAAAGGGGCAATGTTGTGTCTTAGGGTTTCTGTTGCTGCAATAAATACCATGACCAAAAGCAACTTGAAGAGGAAAGGATTTGTTTCAGCTTAAATGTCCCAATCATAATCCATCACCTAGTGAATTAGGGCAGGAACCAGAGGCCATGGAGGAACACTGCTTATAGACTTGCTCCTCATGGTTTGCTCAGCATGCTTTCTTATAGCACCCAGGACTACCAGCCCCAGGGTAGCACCGCCCACAATTTTATGGGCCCTCCCACATAGATCATTAATCAAGAAAATGCCCCACAGACTTTCCCACAGACCAGTCTGGTGGAGTCACTTCATCAACTGAGATTCCTTCCCTACAAATGACTCCAGCTCGTGTCAAGTTCACAAAAACTAGCTGGCACGTGCTGCTTGGTAGAATTTTAAGTGTTGTGTAACTGTTGTCATCTTGTTTTCTAGCATCCTCCAGGCCAGACATCAAGGAAGTACAGCTCCTGCTCCACCATCTTCCTAGATGACAGCACAGTCAGTCAGCCAAACCTCAAGTACACCATCAAATGGTGGGTGTGCAGACTTCTTTTCTGTTTATTTGTTTTTCAGTTTGGAGGTCTGTTTGTTTGATTTTTGTTTTGTTGTTTTGAGACAGGGTCTCTCTAGCCTTGGCTGTCCTGCAACTCCCTATGTAGACCAGACGGGCCCCTAACTCACAAAGATCTTCCTTCNTCTACCTCCCAAGTTCTAGGATTAAAAGCATGGGCCACCTTTTTAGAGCAGGGAATGAGGGGTATATTGGAGGTGAGAAGACTGGGGGAGGAGCAGGACGAGGGAGGAGAGGAGGATCTGTGGTTGGTATGTAAATAAATAAAAAATTTCTTAGAGAAGAAAAATAAATAAAAATAAGAGCATGGGCCACTATGCCTGACAAAATATTTTTTTAAAGTTACTTTTGTTTTTTGTGTATGGGTATTTTGCCTGTGTGTATGTTTGTGCGCCATATGAATACAGTGCCCTTGGAGGCCAGAAGAGGACATTAGAGCTCCTGGGACTGGAGTTACNGAGTGTTTTAAACTGCCAAGTGAGTACCGGGCATTGANCCCTGGCTCCTCTGGAAGAGCAGGCAGTGCTTTTAACCTCTGAGCTGTCTCTCCAGTCCAAAGATTATACAGACTTCCTTACTTCACCAAAAGGCTGTTTTGCATATTTCTACTTATATAAAGAAACTAGCATTTTACCTTATTTTAAATATTGATGTCCTAAAATATGTTCATTGTTTCCTATGTATGTATGTAAAATTTTGCCCTTTCAGTTTTAACTGAAGCCATCCCAGCACAGAACCAATAGTATTTTGACTTTTAAATGAAATGAGGACTTCCCCCTCCAAGTCCCAGATGGGGACTTAGGCTATGCCGAGAGTGAGATGGTCTAACCATGATCCTCTGGGAGGGGTTAGATTTAGGCAGTATCCTTCTACGTTTGGCCTCAGATCCTTATCTTAAAAGGGAAGAAGGGGGAGTCGTTGGGTCACATCCTTTGGGGGGAGGGATTCACTTTCCTTATTTAAAGAGGCAAAGAGCTGGTTTTTTCCTGTACTGTACTGTCCCCATCAGCACAGTGACAGCAGCCACCCCTGCTAGGAGTCTCAGAGAACTTTTCTATTAGGGCCTGGATTCAATAGCCTGACTGAAAATCTGGGGCATTGTATCTCGCTTGTTTAAGAAAGTACATATCTAATAACAATGCATATTAGCACATGAAGTATGAAAATTACTGCCTATAAAATGTTCTGTTTTCATGGGCCAAGTTTTCTGAGTTGAAAGCACTGTTTACGATTGTATGTGACAGTCACTGCCTCAGTCCAGGTATTGAGGACTGTAACTAGTTTCCATGGTCAGTGTGTTAGTCCTGTAAGGGGGAAACTGGGGCTCTTAAGTATAGATGCTTGATCACGTAGGGTTCCTTTCCCTCAATGCCTTAGCACTTAGGAATGGGGTGATGGCCAGTGAGCATAAACACAGATGATCACCATGGGAACTGGGAAGAGATACATCATAGCACATAGAGTAATTATCTGAATGACCTCACCTAGCCCATTCACTTCGTAGGATGGAGCTCACTGCTAGGAAATGGACAGTAGAAAACCTTTTGGAAAAATGTAGGGCTTGTGGGGAAAAGTGAAAAAACCTGAAGACCTTTGTGCCCTGTGGTTTTTTGGCAGCTGCTCAAGCTCTGAGAAGCCTGGAGTGAAATCTACCAGTTTCCATTGAATCCTAGGTCAGATGAGAGAGAAGGATAGAGTATATCCAGGGTAGCAGGAGCTCTTCAAGTTCACAGAGAGATCTGACCAAGCTCTTTACCTTCCACCCTTAGTTGACTGAATATCACCACTGGTTATGACACAGACACTAGGAACCTAGTGGAAAAACCAGATGACATGTCTGAGAGGTGCAAGTACCTGGTTGTAGTTGTGGGTTCACATAAATCACTGGGAGTCACCTGGAAGCTTAATGTTGTCATGCATACATTCTGGATGCATCTGCCTGGGGGTGTGGCTTAGAAAACTGAACTTTGAAGCTACTTCTGGGAGGGTCTTGTAGTCAGCCAAGGGTGAGGATTTCATATTTAAGGGACAGCTGTCTTCTTTCCGTCTCCAGCATCACCTTAACTTAGACATTTTATCTGTACCACCTAAACTTGAAATTCCTTCAGTTATTGGTTCAGTTGCTGTAAAAGATACCATCTTTTGAAATGAGTGCTGGGAACTAGGTTGGGCCGTTGGAATCCTCTGCAGATACCAGCTTCTTCTCTCACTTGTTTATGATCAAGGAGATGAAGTACTCAAAAACTAGAGGTAGTAGCTGACCTAATAAGTCCTCCAGACAGTAGTTCTGCACCATAAGAGAGACACTCAGAAGGGAGAGAAGAAGCAGAGGGTAGACAAAGCAGCCACATTTCGACCCCATCTACCACTTCATCTAACCTTACCCTCACCAAAAAGCAACTTCTCATTCCCTTCTCTGATTCTCTGTCTCTCTTAAGTTCAAGACCCTTTCGTCAACGAAGCTGAGCTTCGTTGTGGATATTCTGAATATCTTGGGCAGAACATGTATTTCCTAAACCAGCTACTATTCCTTTGAGAGAATACTCTGATTTCTAAACCACTGATTCATAATCTAATTTGGTGTGACAACACCTCTATAAATTAGGCATTTTTCAAGTTGACAAGAGTTTGCAAATTTTGCTGGGGCCAGGATGACTGGAGATTTGGGGGATGAGTCTAACAGTGGGGGAAGTGGAAAGGTAGACTACTAGGGGATAGACTGGAGGGCTAGGGTGAGGCCAGCAGTGAGGGAAATGAAAAGGTGGCCTTGTACTTCCAGTGAATATAGTCCTTACTTTGAACATTTGGATTCCCTATCACTGCTTTAAATGCCAGATCTGTGGTTTGGAGCTAGACTTACCAATCTCCACACCTCCGCAGCCAGCTCCTCATGCTAAATCCCAGAACAATCAAAAAAAAAAGGAGCAGAGGGAACCTAGGGAGTCCCTGTATCCCACTGTTCATGCCTCACTCCCATGCTCGTCTAGGACAGCTGATGCTTGATTGACTGCTAGAGGTCTTAGGATTGCCATATCCTCGGCTCATACAGCTCTAAGGAGAAGGCAAATGTGTTGCTACCAGTTATAAATGTGTTTTATTTGACCTGGCCTATGTCTCTATTGCCCTAGTGGGAAGCATAGGGACCAGGCTATGAACTAGATTCTACTAAACCAGTCATTAGGTTCGAGGTGACTGTCACCACATTGTAACTACTTGATAACTAAGCAGTAGGGTCCGTCTCTCTAAAGATGATGTAGTGGAAGAAAAGGGCACAACTCTGCCCCGCCCCCCCAGCTGAGGACTGAACCCAACCCAGGGCCTTGCACTTGCTAGACAAGCACTCTACCACTGAGCTAAATCCACAACCCCCAAGGGCACAACTGTTGTACAGGTCACAAATCCTGATCTGCTGTTTGAACCTGATACGTCTCATTTAGAGTATAGGGTCTGTGATGGGGCTATGAATGTATGGGAAGATACTCTAGTCATTATTATAACCTTAACTCTGAAGCCATTTCACCTTAGTCAGAAACCCCCCCTCATCAGCTGAAGATGCCTTTAGAGATTTTAGGAAGAAGGATCTGTTACCCCTTGGTCCTGAGTATCATCACACCCAGCTGAGGTCATGTAAGTAACTGGGTCTGGAAAGAGATGTGAGTCATAATATAAGCCTGTGCCAGGGGCTGTCTGGTTCAGTCCCAGGGGCTGTCTGGTTCAGTCTCAGTAAACCCAGTACACACCCGAGGCTCTTGGAGATCTCAGAGCTGGCTTAGGTCTCTGTTGTCACCCCTCCTATTATCTTTACCTCTGATGGTTTCTTGAAGGGCCATTTCTGTTCTCTGAGAACCAGAGCCATTTCAGTCCTGCAAATGATCTGGATTTTTAGAGGCTAAGAAAATAACTTGGAGGCATTTTTCTACATTTTAAAGGAAGACAAAAGGAATAGAAAGAGTTTTAGACAATTATTTTTTTAAAGGTAGCCAGTCAACTTGATCATGATTAAAACTATGCTATTTTCTATTCAGAAGGAAAAGTTTTAATCAAAGTATTCAAGGTGAGTGTTAGTGAATCTGAAATGAAAGGACACTGGTAAGTACATTGATCATGCTCCAGCAAGATACTTAACAGTATGTATTGGGAGGTCCAGCTACCAAGTGATTCTATTATAGGATGCTTTCCTGTAGAATAATATAGCTATAGATTACACAGATATTTGTGAGTCTTTTTTATTATGGTGTGAATTAATTATTGAATATTACATATAATGTAAATATTCAGTCACAGAGAATGATTATTCAGCAATCAAATTATGAAATATAACTAGCAGCTTTTAAAATCATGTTCATTAGGAATCGTTCCTAAGGTAAGAAAAGCATTTATATGGCTATCTAAAGCATAGGATGCCAGCCTCTTAGTGCACACACATAGGTAGAAATAGTAACTGTGTATCTCAAACTGATAGTAGTTATTTGGAGTCAAAGAGATTGTTTTTCTTTTGTTTTGAGACATAGTCTTTCTTTGTACCCATGCTGGCCTCAAACTCTCCATTCTCCTGCTTCCCAAGTGAGATTACAGGTGTTCCATCATCATTCCTGGCTAAAAGACAATTTTGTGTTAAAGTTGTTTCCCCCATAGTACTGGGAATCAAAGACAGGGCCACACGCATGCTAGGCAAGCGCTCTGCCACTGAACTACATCTCAACTTAGATTTTTCTTTAAGCTTTCTGTATTTTCCAAAATTTCTGTGTTGAATGTATTGTATTTTACATTAGAAATGAAAAAATGAGGGAAANGAATGTTTATTGTATTCAGATATTTGAAAAGTTTAGACAGTTTTAAGACAGTGCCCTGGGTAAGTTATACCGCCGTTTCAGGAAATGAGTGGTTATGCTGCCTAGCTTGCCAAGATGGTGTGTGAGAGGAATAGCAGCCACTGTTCTTGCTAACTCATTATTCTTTCTGGAAGTTACAAAAAAAACTAGTAATTTGTTAACCCAGTAGGCAGTGAATTGGAGATTTCTAAATGGGTTTAATTTGTAGCACTTTTATGTAATACCTGCATTTTAAAAGTGAGGAAAGCTAAAAATCTGATAGAAAAGCTATGACTTCCCACTGTTAGTCTGTTGTTTCCAAAAATGATCTCACAATTCCTGGGAGGGATCACCACAGTGACTTAACGTGGAGTATGTTCTGATCAGCACTCTGAATGAAATGGGGCTTTACAGATGGACTGTGTGGCTTTTAATTCGATTTAGTGATCTCTGCCTGATAGTGCCTAGTACATGAAATGGTGAATGTGTTTATGGAACATTGAATTCCTGTGTTTTATTTTACAGTGTAGCTCTTGCGATATATTACCACATCAAAAACAGGTATGTGAGCACTTAATTCTGTGCTAAAATTATCACTCATTGTCTTGTCATGTTCTTCCTCTTCTTTAGCCTTGAATTTATATTCTTAACTCGTGTTTTGATAGACCTTATAAAGGTTAATGCACCAGAGTGCCAGGGAAGAATGAAGCTACTTCTGGACCAGGAGCACCACATATGTGATTTGTGGTAGAAGCAGACTTCTTAAGAAGGCTCAGATTCCTCTTCACTGGTTATTTTCTGTATAACTTAACTAAGCATTCTGTGTTTTAGAAACTGCTAGGGTTAGTTTGAATTCAGTTGGAAATTTTGATAAAACATAGTAGAAGCTCTCCCTGATGGAAGTGTATCTTGCAGTGGTTCTATTAATTTGAAAAGTCCGATAAAACTGGATTTTTCAAATCTTAGTATTTAAGGTGCATCTGAAAAGGTGAGTTAGCAATTTAAGAGTTCGTCTTGCTGCTCAGTCATGAAGACCAGAGTTTGGCTTCTAGCACCCATATTGTACAGCTTGAAAATGCCAATAATTGTAGCTCCAAGGGATATGATTCCCTCTTCTGGCCCCCATGGGGGCACCTCCACATGTGGGCATACTCTCACACACAGATAACACTCACTCACACATTTGTAACAAGAGGGGGGAAATAGGGGCTGGAGAGAAAATTCAGTAATCAAAAGTGTTCACTGCTGTTGCAGAGGACCTGAGTTTGGTTCCCAGTACTCACATTGGACAGCTTACAACCTCATAACTTCAGCTCTAAGTTCATGTGATGCCTCTGACCTCTTCATAGTCACCTGCACTCACGTGCACATACACACAGAGACACACAGACATATAATTAAAAATAATAAAAATAAATTTAAAAGGAAGAAAAATGTAATAATTCATTTATTTGCTAATTTAATTTGGCACCAAGGACTTCTGCTTCAGGTCTGGGGCATTAAGCTGTATCTGTAATTCATCCTTCCCAAATATGTTTTCCCCCATAGTGAGGAATTTAAAAGGTATCTGCAGAGCACTGAGTATAGATTATTTCAGGTTTTTATCATAAAATATACCAAACTTCNTTTCCATGATTTCCTTTTATTGGACCTTTTCAAAACACCCTCTTAATTTTCATAGGCACAAAGGCCACTTAACCACAGTCACATTTCAGTACTTCATGTGATGTGTGCAGACATAATATTAAGTGCAAAACTAGTTTGAGAACAGGAAGGGCCACCAAACAGCAAGACAGACCCCATAACTACTCAGGCTTTTCACACATGAGAGAGTTGTGAGGCCATGGAGTGCAAAATAGATGGTAGCTTCTGGGGAGCATTATTAGGGAAGTATAGCTATGTGAAGCAGGCACCTAGAGGGTGTTCACTGTAGTGGGTTGTTCCTGTGCTGCAATTGAAATTGATGTCTGTTGTGGCTCCTTAGAGTTTTCAACGTAAGAAAAGGAGAGCAGCTTTGGCCTCTAAGCGAGGATAACAGTAGCAGTGAAAATTTTGTCCTGTCATTTCTGTGGTACAAGTTCANACTTTGAAAACTCTGAAGCTGAAGTTAGTGTAAGACCAGTAGTGGGACCAACTTTCCATTAGCATCTTTAAGAGATTTCTTGGTTCTTGTTTTGGGGCTGAGAATTGAGCCAAGAGTTCCATGGATGTTAAGCATGCCCTCTGCCGCTGAAGTACATCCCAAAGTTGGTTTAGCTATAGATGTTAATAACAAGCAGCTTTATTAAGTGCTTGCTCAGACTTCCATTGTCAGTCTTTGTATGAATTTGTAGTTTTAATAACAGATCTGAGAAGTGTTGCTTTTATCATTTACACTTTACAGATAATGAAATTGAGGCACAGAGAGTGTCTTAGTGTTCTGTTGGCTACGAAGAGACACAGTGACCCCGACAACTCTTAAAAAAGATAGCCTTTAATTGGGGTTGACTTATATTCAGAGGTTTAGTCCATTATCATCATGGTGGGAAACATGGTGGCATGCAGGCAGACATGGTGCTGGAGAGGTAGCTGAGAGTTCTACATCTGAATTGGCAGGGAACAGGAAGAAAAAGAGATAATGGGCCTGCCTTGAGCATTTGAAGCCCCAAAGCCCACTCCCCCACCCCCACTCCAGTGACACATTTTTTCCAACAAGGCCACACCTACTCCACCAAGACCATACTTCCTAATCCCTGCAAGTAGTGCCACTCCCTAATGACCAAGCATTCAAATCTGTGAGCCTATAGGGGACCATTCCTATTCAAACCACCTCAGAGAGATTGAATAATGCCTTAAAACTAGACAACTAGTCAATTGGGAAATTAGGAGTTGAGCCCAGTCTACCACCCATGTCTTTTAATCCTTGTTCTTATTGTTGAATGCTGATAAACTGAGCCAAAGGTGAGTTGAAGTGGGAAAAGAACAAGGTTAATTTGATTAGTCTGGAGGTGGAGTCCTGAACCTCTCTGAGGGCAGGACACATGTCTTGTCTGTAGACTTTGTCATAGACAGCCTACAAACAGCCTTCTTATGGGGGTAGCCATACATCTGCCAGCTGGCTTCATGTAGTACTGTTCACCTGAGATACATAGTTTGGTATGGATAGGGAAGGACACAGTTCATCTCTCAGAGGATACACTAAATTTTTTCAGTCATTTTAGCTTAAGTTCTTAATCTTTTTTCCTTCCTTGTTTGCTATTCTCCTCTCCACTTCCCCTTTTTTAAGATGGATCTCATAAAACCCAGGCTGGCCTCAAGCTTATTATGTAATCAATGGTGATCTTGAATTTAGGACTGCTCTCAAGTACTGAGATTACAGGGGTACACCACCACACCACACCTGACTTATGCCCATGTTGGGGCTCAAGTCTCAGGCTTCATTCATACTAGGCAGAAGCTACCAATTAAGCTACATTCACCACCCCTTCTTTCATATTCTTAATTTATTTTCCTAAACTATTTGTGGCAAATGTTTCTCTGGCGTAGGACATGGTTTTTAGGGAGTTTCCATTCATAAGGAAAAGCTGAATAGCATTCCTGGTGGTCTAAAGAAGTGCAGTGCCACAGGGAAGGTGAAGGTGTTTGCTGATTCTTAGTGGCTGGGGACATGGTCAGAGGCCCTGCAGCCAGGTACACACAGGAGGAACTGTCTGCTTCCGAGTTCCGTGGTAGGACTGAGCCTCTCTTTTCCCTTGGGTTTATCTATACTCTTGTGAACAGTTACAGGGCACAGATAGATGCTCAGAACTTTTGATCAGTTTCTATGCCTGTTGCTAGAATGGACACTGGGCCATTTTATAGAGATGTTAAATTTATAAAGCAGAAATTGGAGTGTTTAACACAATAGATATATTTAGGGGTAGTTTGGTAAGCCTGGTGTTCTCAAGCTGAGCCTAAACTTTATACACAGACTAGAAATTATGTGGTATTACCCCAAAATCACTGTGACATTTATTTGTTTGCTTGCTTTGTCAAGCAAACTCGAGCTTGACATAAGCTAGAGTCATCTGCTAAGACANTTGAAAGAATTATCTCAATTGAAAAAAATGTCTCTATCAGATTAGCCTTTAGGCCCATCTATGGGGGCATTTTCTTGATTGAGGGTTAATGGAGGGCCCATCTGGCTGTAGGCATTTCCACCCCTGGGCAGGTAGTCCTAGGTTGTATAAAAAAAATCAAAATAGGCAAGCCATTAGGAGCAAGCCAGTAGCAGCATTCCTCCATGGTCTCTGCTTCAGCTCCTGCCTTCATGATCTTGCCTTGAATTTCTGTCTCAACTTCTCTCAGTGATCAACTGTGATCAGGACATGTAAGCCAAAGGTTCCTTTTCTCTTCAAAGTGCTTTTAGTGTCTTATCACTACAGTAGAAAAGCAAAATAGGACTTGATCACAATTGTGACTTTTAAATTAAATTTTTGGACAAAACTCAAATTACATTAAACAGTAAATAGATCTGTCACTGATGGGGTGAGATGCNCCCTGTAAAGTCCAAAACTCCTAGGCTCTGAGTTGACCAGAGGCCAGCAGCCCAAAGTACCAAATTGACTAGAGTCCAACATCTCAAAGCACTCTGTAGGTCAGAGGCCCGAAGCCCAAAATGCTGTGCAAACCATAGGCTAGTATCCGATAGTGCTATGTAGACTAGAAGCTAGCAGCTCAAGGCAATGTGTAGACCAGAGGTCAGCACCCTAAAGCACTATACAGATGAAAAGCCAACAGCTCAAAGTGCTATGTATACAGCAGCCAGCATCTTAAAGCTCTGTGTACACCAGAAACCAACAGCTCAAAGCCCTATGCATCTGAAGCCACCACCTCAAGGTTCTATATAGACAGCAGTGATCCAAAGTGCTGTGTAGACCACAGGTCAGTAGCTCAGGGTACTATGAGATCAGAAACCAGCTCAAGGTACTGTGTGGACCACACACCAGTAACCCAAAGCATTGTATGAACCTGAGGCTAGCAGTCCAAAGTACTGTACATTTGAGGTCAGCATCCTAAGGCGCTGTGTGGACCAGAGGCCACAGCCCTATTTGCTACATGTAGACCAATGGCTGGCAGCCTTGTCTACCNTAAGGCTCAGTTCTTCTAAACATTGCCCCGTTCACAACCCTTCTATATTGGTTTATAAAAAAGATACACAAACCACACGTACGCTGATATGAGAAATTTACTATAGTGTAAAACATAATTTTATCATTTATTAAAAAGGAAAACAAATTTGCAGATGTGTGAGATCANTGCTTGTTTATTTTTACATGAAGAAATCTTAGCTGAGTATTTATACTGCAGGGTACAGGGACTTTTGAGTGTTTTTCTGGATTTATTGTTGCTTTCATAATTTTTAATGCTGAGGATGCTGCTTTACATATATACCCAGTACAGAATGGCAGAAGTATGTTTAGGGCCATTTCAGAAATGGCTGGAAATTCTGTACTTTCCCACCAGATATACTGAGTGATAATTTATGAAACTCAAGTCATTTATTCAAACTGCGTTTTCTAAGATCAGATATTCTAACACACTATAATGCAGAAACATTAATTTTGATGCTTCCAGGCTGAGAAATGACAGGAAAATACTAAAATTCTTTATTTTTCATAATTAAACCATTATGCTTCTATAAGGTCAGATACCTTTGTATGTACAGTAAAAACACTGTAGTTCATAATATCCAGTAGTCTCAAGTACCAGCTGAGGTGTTTCAGGCTGTTTCCTTGGCATTGTGTGGCTGCAAGGCACAGTGAGCATGCAGTGTGTTCAGAACAAAAGCTGTAGTGTAGTCACATGATTCAGTACAGATAAGTGCTGCTAGAAGTGTCACAAATTCAATTCCTGTGTTGCTGGAGTTATCAGTGTGTGTTGTGACCATTTAAGACAGATCTTCATTGCCTGCTGCATGCCCTTTTCCCCCCAGACTGCTTCAAATCAACCACCATATGGTTACCAACAGTCAGAAAAAAAGATGTGAAAATGAAATCATTTAAGATTTGGTTCATTTGAAAAGCCTTGGGGATCATGAGAGGGAAGGTGTAATACATGAGATTAAAAAATAAAGTAGAAGGGAACTGACTAGGGTAGGAAGAAGAGCAGCCAGAGCTGGGGAGGAAACATGGGGAAGGGGAATGAGAAAGAGGAATGAACAAGAACAAACTAAATGACACATGTATGTATGAAGATGTCAAGATGAAACCTGTTATTACTCTGTATGTTAACCTAAGAAACTAAGAAGGGAAAGTTGAAAAATTAAAATCAACACTTTTGCTTAATTCACCTAAAGGTTCTTATTTGTGGGTTCAACAACAACAAAAAGATTAAATACTGTGCCTGAGAAGAATGACTCATTATTGACAGTGTCTCTTAAGTTTAGCAGTTTCTGTCTGCTGAACCACAGTTGAACTGAAGTATGTTTTGTTTCATTTTGAGTGGCATTTATTCTGNAGAAAGCAAACTGATTTTCTATTGCTTTTCCTCACCAGGGACCCAGATGGAAGGATGCTCTTAGATATTTTTGATGAAAACCTTCACCCTCTTTCGGTAATCGCCTCCTTGTGTTTCATGAGATGGTTTAGTTAGCTGTCTCTTGCTCCTGTCAGCTGGCAGTCATCTGAAAACTTCTTTTTTCCTAGAAATCCGAAGTGCCACCAGATTATGACAAACACAACCCAGAGCAGAAGCAGATCTACCGGTTTGTTCGGACACTGTTCAGTGCTGCTCAGCTGACAGCTGAATGTGCCATTGTCACCCTGGTGAGTGTGAGCAGCAGAGACACTTATCAGGTGACCCTGGGTAAACTTGTGGAAGCTTCTGTGTCTTCTGTGAGACTAGAGGATGAATGTCTTAAGAGTGTGGAGTGTTTCAAAGTCCCCTCCTAGAGTCATGTGTGAGGTCCCACTCAGAGCCAGTCAGTGCTATCAGTGCTGAAGTTTTCAAAGCAGATGAGTCCAGCAGGGCTGATGCAAGGTAGTATGGACCAATTGGTAGCATCCTCTACCAATGTCTGGTTTCTTTTTGTTCACTCTGCACTGTGATCTTAAAAACAATAGAATGTATTCCAGGATGTGCTGAAATGTCATTGAATTATGTGCATCCATGGCTTAGATAGAGGAAGTGTAGCTTCTGATTTGTTTTGTATAAATGTGTTTGTAAGCCCTGCAGATAGTATGGAAACCCACATTTTAAGACTCAAGTGGGAGAAAAAAAAATATTGTTAGGATGTTAAAACTTTGTGGACTGTCTAGATCAATGTTGTTTGGGAAGTAGGTTTAAGAGTGGACCCTCATCATCCCTCATCTTTACACTTCATGTCACTCAGATTGGAAGTGAGCTTTACCTATGACTGAGCATGCCTGGAGAAGAAACTCTGGCTCCCTAGTTTCTGGGGAGATTGGTGTCTAACAGAAGGCTTGGCCCTGCATCTCCTCACATTAAGCTTTTATGACCTGGGCTAACTCAACAGTAAGCCATTTGCTCATTCATANGTTGGTTTATGGTTCTTCACTGCCTGGCTGGCTGCAGTATGAGACCTGTTCAGGTGATCCTTACTGATCCAGAATGACCATAGGTTCTGAGATCAAACTGGGGAGTTGCATGCATTGTTTCCTAACAAGAATTTATCTTACAAAACAGGAGTTCAGCAGCAGGGTTTCCAGAAAAGAAGGGCTGAAAAATCAGGAGACCATTGATGAGATTAAGGATAAAATTTATGTTGTAAGAAAACTTTGAGTTATTATAAATAATATATTATTATACAGATTAGTGGGTTTCACTGTGACATTTCTGTTCATGACGTAAAAATATCAACGTTGTAAGTTGATCATCTTAACCCTCCTCATCTTTCTCCTTCTGTCCTCTCCCTGTTCCCCTCCTGCCAGCTAAGGGCCAGCCTTGGAAGCAGGGCCCTTGAAAAGACAAACCTTGAGCCTGCTTGTGTTCACTATTGTGTGCGCTATTCTTCTGTTGTTTCTTTTTTTCCTGATGCCTCATAGATGATTGGGACATTCGCCAGGGCTGCAAAGTTCTACCCTTAAAGAGCAAAAGATAGAGTGTTGTTCTGATTACAAATACTAAGAAGGTTTATATGTGTGCCCATACCCTCATCATGCTTGAGGTTTTCTTAGTAGCCATTCTTTGCTACATAGAAATAGTGTTGAAAGAGCAGATGGAACCAAACTTCCAAGTGGGAATCTTAGTTTAAAGCATGGTCATTCAGCTTTCAGTAGAAGCTCCAAGTCAAATAAAGCCAGTGTTTCCATTTTCACTGTAGGGAACCCTCAAAGACTTTCAGACTTGTTCTATAATAAAGTACCATGAACTAAGTGATTTNAAAAAAATTTATCCGGGTATAGTGGCATGCATCTAGAGTCCTAGATACTTGGGAGGCTGAGGCAGGAGGATCACTTGTGCCCTGGAGTTCAAGGCCAGCCTAGGCAACACGAAAATCCTAGGAAGTAAGGGGTGGGGAGGAATGAGGAAGTGGTAGAAAGAGGCAGGAAGGGGCAATGATACAGTGCTAGGGATCAAATCTAAGGCTTACTCATGCTAGTACAATAGCTCTGTCCCTGAACTGCAATCCTGAGTGTCTGCTGAAAAATCTATAGTATCAAGTACTAAAAATCCAAGTGGAAAAGTTATAAAAATTTTATAAACAGGAAGCTATAATTATTCCCTCACAATAATTTGTTTCTTGGTCACAAGTGAGAATCTGTAAAGCATCGTTCAGTGCTGAGAATTTGGACAATAATTCTCATGCTCTAAAGTGGGCGTGAGAGCATCTGAAGTAGGAGGTAACTGCGAGTGGAGTGAAGCTGTCAGCTTTTGTTGCTGGCTTGATTTTGTCCTCTTGACCTAGACCTTATTGGAGCCATCTCTGATTGGCTAAACCAAATAGTTATAAGGCTACAGGATTAATACCAAAAAGAAATTGTGTCACGTTTGAATTCAGACTGTACACCTGACCTCACATAATTTTTTAAATTCAGATTGGAGGGCTAGAGAGATGGCTCAGCAGTTAAGAGTTCTGNCTGCCCTTCCAGAGGACCCGGGTTCAGTTTCCAGCACTCACATGGCAGCTCACAACTGTCCGTAACTCCACTTTCAGGAGATCTGACACCCTCACACCAATGCACGTAAAATAAAAATTAAAATAAAATTCAGATTGGAATAATTTCATCATTGTTGGAGTTCTATTGATGTATGTCCTTGTTTTGGTGAGTTTGCATATAATCTCCCACCCCAAAATGCCTTTGAAAACTTTGTTTACAGTCGACAGATTCCTCTGTAACTCCACAGTTGGCATTAACCAGTGTTGTTTAGAGATTCGTTAGGACAGTCTTTCACGCGACTGTAATGTGAAGTGGAGCTCAACAGTATCCTGTTAGCACTGTTCAGAGATACTGTTCATGACATTCAGTTGGATGTTACTTTACTTGGCATAGAATTAAACTATACTAATGGGAACTCCCCCCCAAAATATGGTGTTACTGACAAGTTCTTCTGAGTCACATGCTAGTAAGAGGTGCTCACTGTAATTATCTTCTGTGGTGTGACAGCTGCTTTCCTCACATGTAACATGTTATGGTGATGTCTCTCTCTTCAGTAAGCCCTCAAAGGATATCAATAGCATGTCATAAAACATGTTGGTTCTTTACAGGCAATACCTAGTGTGTTATTATCCACCAATTAAGGTAATTTTAGCCCAAAATAAAATGTCATAACCACCTTTCTGCCCGAGCCAGTGGAAATTATTTTATTGCAGAGGGCAGCCCAGCTCGTGTGCGCAGAAGCTGTGACCTTGATGTGGGAGGATGTTGCGTCCTGCCTCAGTTTCTGTGAACTCAGAGACTTGGGTAATCCCAGGTTCTGTTTTCTGCTTTCAGTATAGATTTACATGACTTCTCATCCTGAAGAGAATGCGAAGAGTCTGTTGTCANGCTTTGGGAAAGAACAACCTGAGGTTCCCTAGGATGCCCGGCTGAAAGTGAGCCTGGCCCCACCCAGTTATGTATTTTATACAGATAAAAATCCTGGTCTGAAATATTACCTCATTGCTGATGCTCCAGGATGACAAAGTTGTTTCTGAACTTTTGAGTAACTTTTATTTGTATAGTCAGCAGCAGGCTCTCATCCTGTGACAATTCCTCAGAGACGGACACAAAGATTTTTGAGAGCAGTCTATGCTCTGCCTCCTGATTTCCTGGTCTTCCCTGGATGGCCTCTGATTCTCATGGCTAACTCAGAAGAATGAATTTGTTACTTTGAACTGCCCCTCGAAACCCCGTTGTCCTAGCTCCATCTGTGCCAGTTCTTCCTGAATGCCATGGTATATGGTCATTTTCTCCATTAGCTTCCTGCTGAGTCTTCTTGCAGTGAAGTCCCTATATTATTCCTGTTCCACTGATGTTGCTCACAGTTCTAAGTGGATGGCATCCATGGTTGTCTCTTGTGGGAATGAGGGTGTGTTAAAGACAGATACTTTGGGAGCATCACTGTGTCCGAGCCTCGTGCAGGGTGCCGCACACTGGGGCTGAGACAGAACCCTTGTCATCAGGACCTTGTCATCAGGAGCTGTAAGACAAATTTCTAACCAGTCTTATTAATAAACACACAGAACAAGAAATAGGGGTGAAAATCTGACAGAGATCAGAGGAATTAGGAACAAGCCACCAGCTAGCCTCACCTCACCAACGCTGCCACTACTTCCAAAGAGCGAAGCAAAGCGAAGAGAGCGACTTCCTGTCTAACCTGGCTTTTTATGCCTGTCCGTTCTGCTAACTCATTTCCTATCCTCACCAAGCTACATCACTTCCTGTCTGTCTGCACGGACCTCCAGAACTCTATGGCTGATGCTGGGATTAAAGACGTGTGCCACTACCTCCTTCTGCTAGTTCCCAATGTGACCTTGGAGTCACAGAGAACCAAACGGGTTAAGGGCGTGTGCTAACTTGCATGACTATTGTTTTACTACTAGCGGCTGGCTGCCCCATTTTTTCCTCCGATCCTCAGATAAATTTTATTAGGGAACACAGATAAAATCTCACCACAAGGAGCTTAGGGTTTGCTGTAGGAAGAGAGCAGGAAAAGATAAACTGTACTAAGATATGTCCAAATTTTTGCTACTTCAGTAAGTCTGGAGAGTCTCTTACCACAATTTACTGACTCTTTGGAATCTGAAATGTTAGTTCTTGCCAGGTGTGGTGGTATCTGTAGTCCCAGCACTGGGGAAGTGGAAACGTGAGGATTACAAGTTTGACCTGGGCTGTGTGGTATATTCCANGTCACCATGGGCCACACAGTAAAACCCAGTCAGTAAAGCCTGACTCAAAGAAGCAGAAAGATGTTTCTTTTCTTAACAGTTTTTCCTTTGTATTCACTGTGTGTCCCGGTCCATCCTGCATAACGTGGTATCAGAGAGTAGTCATAAAGATCTGCATCTTCAAGATCTTAAAAATTGATATCTATTAGTGAATCACTGAAAACAGAAGAGTGATCTTTGGGAACAGGGCAGATGTTACTGCCTTATTCTGCATGTACCTGGCAAAGCTTACTTCAGTGGGAGGGACAATGGGGAGCCCTTGATTTCTCAACACCTTTGGGTAGAACAGTTTGCCTGTATCTGGCTCAGGGGCAGAAGATGGATGCTGTTAGAGGAGCCGGCTCAGGAACTCTGCTTCACTGACTCTTGATTTCCTTAAACAGCCAAGTTTTCACTTCCAGAAGGAAGTTTCTCTTTTGCCCTTCTCCACTCCTGTCTCTTATACACATCTAGATGTGTATAAGAGACACCCCCCCACACACATACACACATACACACACACATCCCACACCCCACCCCGCTTCCACTCTTACTGCTTCCCTGTCACTCATCCTGAGCCTTTTATTTTTATTTTGTTGGTCACTATGAGAGACAGAAATTCCATTTTCTTCCTGGGTACTTAGAAGTGTATGGAGTAGCCTTGCGTTCTCCATACAGGAATGAACCCAGCGAAGAGTGGAGCCTCTACTCCCTCCTTCCCCCTCCCACCCTATCATCCTGTCTCCAGCTTCAAACCAGGGAGGGAGCTTCCCTGCCTCTGCTGCTCTTCACCTCAGGCCTTCGGTCTGTTCTGCCTGCACAGACTCGGGTTTAAAGCTCAGTCCTGTCTCCTTTGCTCAGCATGCTCACAACTTAGGGTCGTCTTTTGATATATCTTAGACACGGAACGTCCAGTCAGGTCTGCAGTCACCTTACATAGCCTCTTCCCTCTGATACCTTCTGTTTCTAATGACTATACATAGCCTACTGCACATTCCAGAAGCCTTGGGTACTTCCAAGGTGGCTACCTTTGGTGACTTTGAGGTCATTTCCTGCAAGTATCTGGACTATATCAAGATGGTCCCCACTTCAAACACTGCTTCTCTCTGTTCAGCCTGATTCATAATTTTCCTTTCAATGGCTACTTCCAGTCAGTGGTATTACCCAGGCCCCTCTCTGACCCTGAACAGTCAGTACTGCCACCTGGAGGCTCAGGGTTAGCATAGTGCCTCCAGAGGGTTCTGTACTTATGATTGGCAGGTGAGCACCCTCATGTCCCCTTGCTGTGGTCTTGTGTCACTCAGACTGTCTGGTGCTGCCGATGTTGTCTTTTCACTTCATTTAGTACATCTGCCAGCTATGCTACTGTCTCGATTCTCAACTTGCCAAAATTGAGCCTCTCCCGAAGGGCCCCTGCGGTTGTAATTATACGGCTAACTCAATTATTTATATATTTTATCAAAATAGCTTTATTTATAAGCAACTTACGAACAAGGGGGAAGGGAGCAAGGACGGACACGAAAGCAATCCAGCGATGAATTCTCTGCCTTCTAAGATCGCAGCAAACCTCGAGCGGACAATCCCAAAACGCTCCCCCGGGAAGGGAAGCGAGACACGAGACGAGAGAGCACTCACGTAGTTGCCCCGATTTTTCAAGGGGCTCAGGTTTTTGGCCACGCCCTTAAAAGGGAGGTGCTAGCCATCTAACTGAAGCCAAAATAGCCATCCACTACAGCCCCCAGTGCCATATCTGGTGTGGGTTTTCCTTTCTTAAAAAAAAAAATCTCTGTCCTGCTTAGGCTTGTTATTTAAACAGAATATAATCTGCACTTTGTGTGCTTAACATTTTCTTTTTCACATGTGGCTTTTTACATTTTGTAAATATTTAAGACTGTATAAATACTTTATGCAAGCATAATATGTATAACACTAGCAGATTTCATTGTTTTAGATTTTAGAAAGCAAGTTCTTAAGAGTATTGAGTATCTGAGTTTCATTTCTTTCTCATACAGAGTTCCGTTTTGTAAATGAGTATCAAAAACTGCAGACATAAGAGAAATTTGAAGTAGTCTAATTTAGCTAAGGGAAACTAAAAGGCAGCTGACTTAGGACATGTTTTTTTAGAGAGAGAGAGAGAGTGTATGTGTGTGTGTCAGTGTCAGTCAGTGTGTCAGTGCCTGTCTCATGAAGGCCAAAGACATTGGATCCCCTGGAGCTGGAGTCACAGGGAGTTATAAGCAACCTGTTGTGAGTATTGGAACAGAGCTTGAATTCTCTGAGCCATCTCTCCAACCCCATGACAGCTTAAACAAGGGGCTTTCTGTTTGGGTTTTTTTTTTTTTTAATGGATGTTAAACTAAATTCTGTTGATTAAAAAATCCTGTATTATTTGGTTTCATTTTCAAAATCTAGCTGAAATTTCATTCAAACATCATTTCATCAAATCAGAATTACAGTGAGGTNCCACCTTATACCTATTGGGATGGCCATTCTCACCTTAAATACATGAAATAGATAACAAATGATGAAAGGGAGTGAAAAGAATTGGAATCCTGCCTGAGCACTACGAACTGCACAGTGCAGCCACTATGGGGAAAGTGTGGTGGCTTTCTTTTCACACTTAAATGGAATGACTGTAAAATCTAACAGTCCCACTTAACTACACTCAAAAGGATCAAAACACGACTTACCAATGTTAGCAGCATTATTCACAATAGCTAACAGAAGAAGCTGCCTAAGTGGCCACTAATAGATTAGTAGTAAACAGAGTGGGACTTGTACATACAATGAGGTATTTCTCATCCTTGGGAAGGAAGGAAGTTCTGATAGTGCTACAGATTGGTGAAACATTAAGGCGTTATGCTGAATGAAATAAACCAGGCACAAGAAGATAAATATTGTATGATCCACTGGTATAAAATAGACACAAAAAATACAGTAGTACTTGTAGGGGTTGGCAAAAGGAGGATTTGGGAGGATGCAGGGACTGGGATAGAGAGGATTGCGTGAAATAAACACTATGAGCTTCATTTGGGACACATGTCGATAGTGAAGATGTGCAGAGAACATTGAACATACCTAGTGCTGCAGATATAATTAGAAATGAGTGAACAGTGTTGTGCTGTGTATATTGTTTGTTTGTTTTGAGACAGAGTTTTTCTATGTAACCGCCCTGGCTGTCCTGGAATTCATTATGTAGACCAGACTGGCTTGAACTCAAAAAGATCTGCCTGTCTCTGCCTCTGGAGTGCTGGGATTAAAGATGTGCACCACCATCTAGCCATGTTTGTGGATTCTACCACAGTAATAACAATATAGGTTTATCAGCAGCCAAATGTGAATTACAGTTACAATGTAGCTCAGTTTTTAAAACCTATAGGGAGACAGGAGGATCTCTATGACATCTGTAGTAAGACCCTGTTGCCAGGGGCTGGACCCAGTGGTTGACAGGTCACAGAGAGGAGATGAGAAGCCAGCGAGGGAAGGATGAGCCAGCTATGATGGTCGGGAAAATCTTGCAGCCTGACTGACTAGCAGCTAGAGTGTTTATTCATACAGAATTCAGTAAGCAGGGATAAATTGAGGTTGTTTCAAAATATAGATCATGCCATTTTTGTTTTTGGACATGTGTTTCACTTCGTCTTGCGTATTTTTTAGTCATCATTGATAAACTGTGACAGAACAGAGTTATCTTTTACAATCATTTTCCCTCAAGTTTAATCATCATTGATAAAGTTATCTTTTATAACCATTTTTACTCATTAACCTCATAACCCAGTTTTTGAGAATCTAGGGACATATGATAGCCTGTTCTCAGGCTAGTAACATTTGTGGCTACAAGGACACTAGAATAAAACAAAGTCTCCAAACCATCCTGGGCAGACTGCCATGTCCCAAGCAGTGTATTATTAANTCTTAATGGTCAGAGTGCCCAAGAAAAATTGTCAGGCCAAAACTGCTGCAGTTATTATTCAAATTCTGGCATAATACAATGTTTGAATTTTATATCTTTATAGAATTTATTGATATGTCTAGTCATGGCATTCTATTGTTCCTTAGTCATATGACATCACAGTGGCTCTGCATGTGCTAACTTTTCTAACAAAGGGAAGTCTTGACATCTCATTCTTTTATCATCTTTTTACATCATTCTTTGCTCATCAATATAAGTCTCTGGGAAGGGCAGTGGTAACTTCAGCTAATCTAACTTTGTTGCTGTATATGCCATGTAATTGCCTGAGTGTATAGTAGGAAGAGTAAGCTTGTTATCTGATTTGTGGCCAACTCCTCTAGCCCACCTAATCTTGTTGACCTTTTTAAATTTACTTTGTTTTGATTTTCTTGTTCCTTCATAAGTAGAGACAAATGTTTCAAGAATATCTCATAGCCTCGTAAAGAGACCTCCAGCTTCTATATGTAGTCACAACCTCCAAGGTATAAGGAAAACCTTCAAGTAGAGAAGGATATCTCCCTAAAAGCAGGAGGGGTAGTATGTTCAGGGCTTTCCTGGGGAAGCTTAGAAGCACTACTCCTGGGAGAAGGCATAAATGATTCGTAAGAAATTTTCTATCAACCCAAATTGTATAAGTATTAAAAGTCTACCAAGTGTGCAACACAAGGAGATGAAAACCAAAAGTGGCATGGCAGCTAACTATGCTGCTCAGCTTTGCTGGGTGTTTGTCAAGAAGCTGTGCAGCTTTATGACTCCTGCCATCCCCGTCACAGACGGCTGTGCTACCCTGTCTTTACAGAATAAGCAAACAGAACTCTATAATGGCCAGCAAAATGGCTCAGCAGGTAGAGGCGCTTGTTGCACAAGCCTGGAGACCCGAGTTCCATTCCCAGAGCCCACAGAAAAGTAAAAGGAGAGAGCCTACTCCACAAAGCTGCCCCTGGCCTCCACCTGTGCAGCAGGACACGTCCAACACATCATACATACACAAACATGATTTTTAAAAATAAAATTACTCTGTAGGTCAGTGACTTCTTAGAAATTAGCTATGATCAAGTGTAAAATACCTTTAAAAAATTGCGTAGGTTTATAGCCTTTACATTCTTTGTGTCAGAGTATAGTTTGACTTGTAGCTTTTGGGATTTATGCCAGCCTCAGTATTTACAAGATCAGCTACATTTTCACTATTACAGTATGTGACCTCCAGCCTAATTCTAATAAAACTCACTGGGCCTTTCAGCCTTTTAAAAATAAGTATATCCTGGGGCACTTAAGGCTTTCAGTTTAGTGTTTTTATGGGATTCCTGAGTGTGCGAATGAGGGGTTCTCTGTTTCTTGTGCCTTTTCCTGGGCTCTTTTTCTTCTCATTGTTTTGTCCTGTGACAATGTGTTAGTTTTTGTTTTATCTTATATATTTTATATTATTAGCCCTTAGAAGCTTGTTTTCTAGTGAGAGACAGAAAGGGAGGGGATCTGGACGGGAGGGGAGGTAAAGAGAAACTGGGAAGAGTAGAGGGAGGGAAGACTAATCAGAATATAGTTTGTGAGGAAAAAAAATCTATTTTCAATAAAAGAAAAACATAGGTTAAAAAAATAATATCTTAGATTATATATTGTTAAGTATGTTCAACAAATTTTTTATGTATATTTGATGTATTTTGTCATTGCCCTTGAGTTTGGTTGCGCTTATAAATGACATAATTTTTCAAGACTTTTTTTTTTAACTGATTACAGCAGATACTCATATAAAGAAGTAAGTTTATCCAGGTAACCCCTGCTTAAAGGACTGTTGAAGTGGGATATATGCTGAGTTTACTTGGGTGGAGGAGACAACTGAAAGCATTTAGCACTGGCTTCCTCATGTCTCCTCAGGTATACCTTGAAAGGCTCTTGACGTATGCAGAGATTGACATCTGTCCAGCCAACTGGAAGCGCATTGTTCTAGGGGCAATCCTGCTGGCCTCTAAGGTGTGGGATGACCAGGCTGTGTGGAATGTAGATTACTGCCAGATCCTGAAAGACATCACAGTGGAGGACATGTAAGTGTGGGCATCACTCTTTCAGGACTGAGTTAGAGGAAGACCATGCCTCTTTTGGGTGATCTGTACAGTATAGAGTTGCCAGGGTCCAGCCTTGGCTCAGGTTCAGGTCCAAAGATGGGGAAGGGGCATTGGCACAAGGAGAAATTCTGACCACCAAGTGGATTGCACTTAAGAGGCCCTGAATAGCTCAATCCGTCTTTATTTATACTTAAATAGAGTTTTATTATTGGCTGTTTCTTACTTTTAAGAAATACATCATATTTTACATTATGAAAGTACGCATTTTCCCCTTTATGCTTCCCCAAATACACTTTCCCACCCCCTAAAAAATCGTATCAGACACAGAGTTCAGCATTTTTTCAGGCTTAACTAAATATTGAGCCACACACATCCTGCTCTTGCAGCACTTGAAGTTACAAAGTGAAAAAGTAATAGACATGGGTGCAGTGCTTTAAGAACAGTAGTATTCAAACCCAAACAATTCTTTCATGTCTGCAAGATAGGCTTTTATACAGTTCCCCTTTCTATCAGGGGGTCCCATGTCTCAGTCTCTCTGTAAAAGGCCGACTTCAATAAGGCACTCTGTTGTCTTCTGTTTTGGGAGGGGGACAGGCTATGTATGCATCCAGCCTTATGCAGACTCGTCATCCCGAGGTGTAATTCTTAGAGTGTTGGTATTGANAAAGCAAATAATTTCAATGACCAACTAATAGCAAAATAAAGGAGTATTTGGTGGACTTAGGTAATTTGTATTAACAGATGACTATAATTTTAGCATGTAACTCAGAAAACATCAAAATAATTCAGTGGTACTAATATACCAAAAATCCCTTGTAATGTCACAGTCTCTCAGCTATTATATTATAGAAGGTAAGAGAACAATGGGAACAACTTACATCACTAGGTAATAATCATACATGAAAATATGAAATGGTGAAAGAAAAACCAGCTATACCAATTTCATTAATAGATCTATTTCAGAAAAGATTTAGTTTATCTCATAACTTTTAATAGATTCATATTTTTTGTTTTTTGAGATAGGGTCCAGGCTGGTTTGGAATTCATCCTCCCATGCTCTCTCTGAGTGCTGGGATTACAGGTGTGTGCTACCACTCCTGACTCTCCATACTGTCCTGATCAACTGAGCACTAATGAGATGAAGTTTTTTAAGTGAGACTATTGCAGTCCAAAAAGTAGCACTGCAGTTTCAGTCTGTGTGCACGTTTTATGTTACAGATAATTTTAAGGAAAAGACTAATGAGGGAGGAAACTCAAAGGAAATGGAGCTCAATGGGGAAAGGGGCAATCTAGAACCTCGGACTCTGGGNACAGGGATAATGGTGGCACTCAGACTCTAGTTCACATTTACAGTTTTCAGGTGATATTAATCACATATGATGAGAGAAACCTATCCCCTTGCTATTTCTGAGGTAAGTCTTGGTATCTGGCTGGCCTGAAACTCAAGGATCATCGTCTATCAGCCTCACATGGTCCTCATGTTTTATATACCTTTCTGCTTCTTGCCATCAATTCCTGGGATTAAAGGTGTGTGCCACCACTGCCTGGCTCTGTTTCCAGTGTGGCCTTGAACTCACAGAGATCCAAATGGATCTCTGCCTCCCGAGTGATAGGATTAAAGGTATGTGCCATCATTTTCTGGCCCGTATGTCTAATCTAGTGGCTGTTCTGTTCTCTGACCTTCAGATAAGTTTTATTAGGGTACACAATTTATTGGCGACACAATATATCACCACAGAAGAGGCCAAAGCAATAATGTGCTCCTTCATCAAGGCTATTGCTGGCTAGTCAGCTTTAGCAGACAGAAGTGATAGTTACAGATGAAGGAGTCTTTCCCCCATGCTACTGTCTTTCTCAGCATGCTTGAAGTATTCTTTTTACTGCAGGTAAATGCATATCCCAGCATGAAGACTAGGACGTACACAGAGCCCTGTAACAGGTTCTGGCTATTAGCAGCCAAATTAGATTTTCTCATACTTCATACATTCAAGTCCTAACCCATAAAACTAGGATGTAACCATAATTGGACACAGAGTTTTTAAAGAAGACATCAAACTAAAGTCATCAGGATGGGTCCTAATCAAATATGTCTGGTGTCCTCACAAAAGGAGATTAGGCCACAGACACACAGAGAGATGGGGCTAAAAAGGCCCTTGGCCATCTGTAGCCAAGGAGAAAGGCCTCAGAAGAGGCCTTTGACTTGGCTTTCCATTCTCCAGAACCATGAGAAAACATTTGTTGCTTAAGACACCCAGTCTCCCTGGTATTTTGTCCCGGTTGCCTGAGCATACTATTGCAGATTTCAGTGTTGCAAAGTATGTTCTCACTTTAACAAATACTTGAAAATGGGGAAGTAGCTTTGGAACTTGATTCTGAAGGCTAGAAGAGTTCGGAGGTATGTTTTCAAAAAGAAAGCTAACCCTGGATTCTTGATTGTTGATAGAAGTGGGGGCGTTGGTGGCACTTTTGTTGAGGGCTCAGAAAGAAAAAAGCAACAAGGAAGGTTATTCATCTCAGGTCTAAGTACAGATATGCATCATGAACAGACTGTCTTAAAAATGAGACAGAGGGGTCTCTAGTGAAGTCTCAGGCAGACATGAGGAACATTCGTGGGAATTGAGGAAAGGTGAGCTTTGACCATTATTTTGTGAAAGTAGAATATAGAATTCAGTCAAGGGGATATGTGAGTGAAGTGCTGAAGATGAGCTTGATTCTTACTTTGTCGTTGGAGTAAAATATAAAAGGGGAGAAGTAAGCTGAGGAAGGAGTTGTTAACGAAGAATCAAATGTTCAGGTTGAACATCCGGAACCTTTACAATCTTCTGATCCTAGCTTTTCCTATTGTAAAAGGTGAACCACTGCTCCAGAGAGAGCACTGCAGTGTGAATGGACAAGAGGTGGACTTGGTTGAATCAGTCATGTCACTAGTTTGAACTAAAAGGCACAGGCATGGGACAAAACAAAGATTGCCAGACTTTAGATACCTCCTCTAGAGGTATCTGGTGAAGACATGGATTCTCCTCCTTAATCCTAAGGAGGTGTGTATTCCCAAGGTAGGGCTGTTACCCAGTGACAGAATGTCACCCAAGAAGATTCATCTCATCTGAAAGGTGACTAGAGTTTGTCTTCTTGGGTTTGGACTTGCTTGAGATTCATAACCCCTTTCTAGATAAAAGATTTCTGTGTTTTCCCGAGGGAATGTCCATTCAGTGTCTGCCCACCCTTGTATTTTGGTAGCAGATAACTTTAGATTTCCAGGTTCACAGCTAGGAAGGAATTTTATCTCAGAAGCCACACGAGGAACTACATCCATTGCTGATTTCAATCATATTTAGATGCTATTGTAGGCTTAGAGGCAATTCTGGAGTGGGTCATGGATGGGAGGAAATGAAGGTATTCTGCATATGAGGTGGGCCAGATGACAGCTGTGAGGCTGAACATGAGAGATCACATCAGAGGTTCTAACCATTTAAAGAGGAAATCTTTGAAGTGGTGAGTAAGTTTATGGCCAGTAGGGTAAACCCTGATGCAGTATGCCTGGTGTTGTGAAAGCAGAGAACCTGAGAACATAGACAGCATGGTTGAGACCATGGGAAACCCAGGAGAAGGGCTACCTGTAAGACAAGGAGGAAAACCTCAGAGACCAGAGATGCCAGCCTCCTACAGAAGTGAGACTGTGTTGCCTGTGGCATTGGTTACAGTAGTCTTGGCAGGCTCATAGGCTGTAAACCATTGGAAGAGTTACCCAGGAATCTGTGGTCTAGAACCACATTTGTGGAGAGAGGGGCTTCCCACTATCATCTTGCTTTGTTTTCTTTTGGGTAATGGGCCCATAAGCCTTAGATTTTTTTTTCTTTTATTTTTTTTAATGAATCCTTGATCCAGTCTTTTGCACTAAAGCTCTGTTAGTTTTCCAAAATAAAATGGAACATACCATCCAAGTGACTGAGCAAAGAAAATGCCTCTTAGGAGTGTGGCAGGATGAGGTCTCCTTGGAAGCAAGGAGTCTGGGCCAAGAGAAAAGGTTAACTCTCAGTTAATAAGCCTCCTCAGCACTAGGCTGTATCCCTAGGATCCCCAAGCCAGACATCTCTGTGGAGTCTGTGCCTGCTGACCCACTTTGTTCAGAGGATGGTAGCATGGGGTTTCATAGCCACCAGACCTGCACTCCTATCTGCAATCCTCTGGAAGAGTAGTTGGTTCCATTTACAAACTTGTGTGGGTCTCAGTTGGACAGACAGTCACTGCTCCACCACCAGCCTGATCCTGTTCAGGTAAGCATAGATCACAGGCTAGCTGTTAAGTTGCTACACCATCATAGGATGTCTTTGAACACCAAAGGATCAAATGCCCATTGCTGTGGATGGGAAAGCAGATACTGAGGCCTGGTTGTGTTGAGTTCCATGGGCATATNTAGTTTGTGTGCATGTGTATGGCTGTACTTGTGTAGAGGTCTGACAGCTTTGGGTGTCAGTCCTCTCTTTCCACCTTGAGACAGGGTCTCTTTGTCCCTAGCTACTGTATACAGCAGGCTGGCTGGCCAGTGAACTTCTGAGGATCCTCCATTTTCCAACTCCATTTGGAGCACTGGAATTACAGAGGTACACTGCTGTGCCCAGCTTTTACATGGGTTCTGAGGATTCTAAGTCAGGTCATCACATGTTCAGAACAAGCACTTGACTTACTGAGCCATCTTTCTAGCCTCTCCTCAGACAAATTTCACTTGGCAGTTTGTATGCTTTGCTTTTGTCTACAGTAGTCCTGTAAGGGCCAATTTCATATGTATTCTAGGAAATCCCAAATGACCAGAAGCCAAGCTACTTTTCTGTGTGTCACATGGCAGGTGAGGACATAGNGAACCACAGTCCCTCTGTAGGAGACTGGTATCTGTCTGGTTTTGTTGTTCAGTTTGCAGTTAAAATATGCATAGCATGAAACTGATTTTCAGCATGCAGTAAGTGCATTCTCACTGTTGTGCAGCCTTCTCCTCCTTTCCTCTCTCCAGCTTAGCCACCATCTTTTTGTGGCTCTGTGTGCTGCTCACAGTACCTCACATGAGTACAATCACATAAGATTTGCGTTCTTACAGCTAACTGTCTTTGCATAATGTCCTGGGGGCTCATCTGTTTTATGACCTGTCATCATTCTCTTTTTAAGACTGAATACTCTTTTATTTTGTAGACACATTTTGTTTACCCACTCACCTGCCAGTGGTCACTTCCCAGTGCTTCCAGGTTGGGTTAGTGTGAATCGCCATGCCGGGAACATGACTGCAGAGATGGCTTCTTGGGACTCCCTCAGTTGTGTACTCCCCAAGGGCTGTTGCTACATTCAGAGGCTTTTGAAGTGAGCTCAGTGCTCTAGAAAGACTGGCAGGGGACCAGCTTTGGAGAATGGCTCTCTACTCCACTTCTGAGTCCACTTTTCAGCTTAACTAAATGTTACCAGTGCAGTTACATTTCTGTACTGTGCTAAACTAGTGTAGCAGTTACTTCTAAAAGAAGCTTTTGTTTATTTATTGGAATGTGTTTCTTATAAATGTTGACACCAGAACTGTTTCCTCAGGATGACCCAGATGAAGGCAGGAAACCCATCGAGCCTATTCCTTTTGTACCACTGTTAGTTTCCTGTTAACTTACTATACAGTTAGCTTTCAGATCTCTCCTTAAATTCATTCTGTGGATTGAAAAATTGAAATTGGAAATTACTTTTATTTTATAAATCTTGTTTGAATTTGCTAGGCTGGCCACAAGCTCATGATCCTCCTCTATCAAGTTCCAGAATGCTGGGAATGAATAAAGGGGCTCACTTTAAGGCTAGTCTCATTTCTTTAAGACTAACTCTCAAAGTAATGAAGAGATTTTCTTCTTAGCCTAAGCTCTGCAGTGAAGCCCATTCATCACCAGGAGGCAGTCTGTGTCCATAAGCTGCTGCCTCACACTCAACTGGGATTCCTTTTATTAAATCTCTCTTAAATAAAGCNTAGTTGCCTAAAGTTTAAAAACAAAGCTCTTAAATAACACTAATATAAATTCCTTAAAAGTATAAAATTCAGCACAATCTGTATATTTGGTACATGTGAGCTCCTTTTACACAGACATAGAAAAACAAGCAAGATTGTTCCATTTGTCCAAATAAAAGACCCAAGAGCAGTGTCACACAGAACTCCATCAGCAGCTTGCTTAACTGACTGGTTTACTTACTTTCATCTATCTGTATTTGTGTGCTTGCTGGATTTCAGTTCTTCCTCTGCCTAATAGCTGTGGCTCAGATCTTAGCCCCTCTACCTCAGCTACTGTGAAGTGTGGGTCTCTATGATTGTTGCAGCTTCTAACACCATAATGAGCTGGTTCTAAGGCACAAGTTGAATGGGACTCAGTTTAGCCTGGGAGCAAGATAGTGCTGCACTGGCTCAGGGCTGAAGAGTGGTGCATAGGAGGACAGGACCCACTCAAGTTCAGCTTCACAATGGGAGGTTAGAGGCCAGGCTTCTAGCAAGTTCCTCTGGTGACAGTTCCCCAGTCTCTGGCTGTCCCTTCCCACCAGAGCTCTACCCTCCCCACTCACATCTGCTTTCACTTGTCTAGAAAATCAGCTGGTGTGAAAACCAGGTGTCCTGGCTGAGACAAACAGAAGCCGAGTACACCAAACAGTTTTAGTGTGCTGTGACAAAGGTCAGATGCCCCAGGGCGTTGGTCTAACATCCCAAGTGCTTACTTTCTGGAGAAATACCCAGGACCAGCTCTCACAATAGTAACAAACATAACCTCCTTTGAGAGATAAATGAGATGTTCTCAGTATTGAAATTTGAAAGTTCACTCGTCTGTTGCCATTCTTCGTCATCAAAATAAAAGTGAGCTGTCTGGATGGACCTAGACATTTCTCTCCTTATTGTGGAGACCCGGCCAACAGCCAGCTCCACATGGGAACTGTTGAAAGTCCAGTCTGCAGACCAGCTAAGCTAAGGTTGGAGTAGGGATAGGCTGTCAGCTTCTTTAGCATGGTCCCCCTCTCCCAGCTCAGTGCCCAGGCTCCTGGAAATTCCTGTAAGGATTGGAGCTGGAATTGAATCCTTCCCATAGGAAGCCCCTAAAC
>LZPO01028217.1:12761-24028 GCA_001675575.1 Neotoma lepida | reverse complement strand
TGCTTTGAGCCGTGTCCCCAAAGGGCAGGAGGACGTAAAACACCATAGAAAATGTATTGATTGGTCGTGCAATTTTCTGAGCAGACTCATCCAGTTTGTTCTGAGAACTGGGGAGAAAGGATAGCATGTACTGTTTTCCTCTCCTCAGTATTTGCAAAGTGGTGACATGCTATAGTCCTGGCCTGCAGTCTTTTGGAAATGCACGAAACGGTTCCTATCCCCTCACAAGCCTTTTCCTTCCTGACAGGCTTAAGTGGATGAGCAACCGCCTTCCTGCTGTCCTCTCGAGGGGCTGAGTCAGTGTTGGAACCAGCATTATGATTTTGGGATGCTGTCTGCTAAGACACTCAACCTCAGAGGCAAAGCTTTACCCAGAAGTGTGAGGTCAGGCACTGCTCTTCTCAGACCAGGGGTGAAAGCACAACTGTTGGAACTGAGTGGGTGAAGATGTTACCAAATTTATGATGCCTAGATTTCAAGAAGTTATATATAGTCTATTGGGGAAGCAATGAGAATCCCTCAGACATCTTCCCTGGCAAATAGCAAGTTATGATGCTAGCCTATGGTGATAACAAGCAATGTTCTATTGACCTTTTAATACTCAACTTTGCATAGAAGGTCTGAGATGGAACAGAAGGTTACACCACACTGTCCTTGAGTCACTGGAGCACTGTTATCAAGGAGCTCACAACTGTGCTGTATTGAGAAGCGACACTGTGCCAGAACTAGAGGTCCCTAGTAACAGCATGCATGTGCAGGTGACATTCTGAGACCAGTCTTTCAGAAATAAAACAAGTCAGGACAGGGAGAAGGGACTGTGTGCATGTGTGATGTGGTCTGTATCTTTGTCATTGGTGGTAAGTCANCAATTAACTTTCTCAGGATGCCTTTCTGCCCTGGCAGCTCTCTGGTATGAGCCTAACTCCATTGAAATGGAAAAATAAGGTTCAAGAAACCAACCCAGGCTGTCAGCAATGACTGATGGCTTAGAAGGGATATTATATTATCCAGGTTAGGGTTGTAATTGAATAAAAGCAAAGGTTGGAGATAGCGTCATTCCGGGCCTTGAATTCCCATCAGAAAGTGAGAGCCAAACAGCANATTGAGCTAGACATGTTTAAAGATTTCATAATGATTTAAATACATAAAATATCACTGTGAAAATNATTCAGTGCCTACACTAAGACCTTGTATCTGGCAGGTATGTTGCATTTGTTATTTAAAGAAAGACTTAGCAATATATTTTGTTAAGTACTGTAGTATCCCCAAACCATAGAATGTTTCCAGACTTAAACTAATTGGTCTTTAACAACATCCTGTGAGGGCTCAAGAGAATTGATGAAATACTCTCTTCTTAACAGCAGAGGAATCTGAGATAGGAAGAAGTTAAGTGATTTGGAAAGATAAAATTTAACCAATAAATNATGGGTAAGGTATGAGGTGGAGAGGAAACTTCTCTCCAGCTCCTTGCTTCCCTTCCAGGGAGCACTCTTCTCTCAGTGATTCGTCAACCCCCTGAATGGAGACCCACTGTAGCAATGCCAAGAGAGAACCTCGACTTATCTCTTAGCTTTCAGGTTAGAGGTGGTACCCAGGACAACTTGCTTCTCACACGGCTAACCTTCCACATCTATGCCTTCTCATCAGACTGTTGTACTCTTGAGAAAATATCCTACTAAAATAGAAATTAATAGTGGATTACTGACTTTGCAAATTCTGTCCATTCTGGGTAAATGCCAGAGCCCATCAGCCCAGCCTGAGAATATGGATCTCTTTATTTCTTTATAGCAGAGCCAAGAAGAGTAGGAAATGACTGGAAGGAAAGTGACACCAGGGGCTCTATAAAGATACTGTCATGCCAGCATCCACCTGTCATCGTCTTCTGCAGATGAGTGAAGTGCACCCCCTGAAAGTGCTGCTGGATCCCCAAGGACCCTGAATATTTTCAGACTCACAGAGAGATTCTTCAGAGAGAGTGTGGACATTACATCATGGAATGAGCTTTCCTGAACCATGTGCTGTCCATTATGAGAGAAATCACTTTCCCCCACCTGTGTTTGAGAAGAACTCAGCATCCAGATTGAGCAAAGAATGATAATTCATNATTTTTAACAGTGTTTAGCTTATGATATATTTCTCCATAATAATACCCAGAAAGGAAAAGGCATCAGAAGGGAAGGGGTGGGGCTCCTTTATTATCCCAGCAATGCTGACTTGGTTCTATTGAGAGGTGTTCCTTACTGTGCCTAAGGCANTAGTTGAGCAGTTTGTCCCAAACCAAATAATTGTTCCATGCTGGAAATTTAGGACCCTTCAGATAAAGCAGAGATTCTCAAAAATCTTTGGTTCAAATCTGATTTGAATACCCGAGTTTGGGCAAATGAATCTAAGTCAAAGCCGATTTATCTGAAATGAGATCTTTCGTATCTTCTAGGCTTGAGGAGTAAGGGAAACAGATCTGCATGGGCCTCAGCATTGCTTGGTACATACAAAGGGCACAAAAAAAGCTATTTCTGTTCCTGTTCACTGCTGCCATGACTTGGATACNAAATGTCACCCAAAAGCTAACGAGTCTGCANGAGCTGACTTGGTTCCCAGATGGTGGATCCGATCATTGAGCAGTTAAGGGATGATGACGCCTTTGGTAGATCCATAGATGGCATTATTGGGACATTGTAGGAAGGAGGAGGTGGNGCCTGAAAGGAGCAGATCATTTGGGGGTGTGTCTTTGAAGAATGTGTCTAGTCTCCTGCCCTATCTTCTCTCTATCTCTGCTTCCTGGCTACAGTGATCTGAATAGCTTTTCTCCACCATGCCCTTCTACCATGTTGCTTCTGCCTTGCCATTTGCTTAAGAATTTGGTTACCTAACCATGGACCGAAGCCTCCGAAGGTGTGGACCAAAGTGAAATGTTTCCTCCTTTAAGTTCATTTTCTCAGATATCTTGTCAAAGTGTTGAGAAGGGTGAGTGACCCCTGTGAAGTGATTTCCTCTCACTGGTCTAAGGAAGAAGGTGCTCCTGATGGCACAGCAGTCAGCGTGATGTCAGAAACCTCTCTGGGAATCAGTTCTCTTCTTGTAAGGCAAGGTGACCTGTGAGGCTTCTGTGAGTCACTCTGGGATAACGTACCTGAGAGCACAGGAGCCACACTGAGTCCTTAACAGTCACTGTTTCTTCTCATCTCTGCTCTTGTCCCTCCACAGTAATAAATGACCATAGATCCCTCCAGCCTGTGGCTAGGATGCTGCCTCTGTTGGTTAAAATGTCTAAGAAAGGAACAAGCTATCCTCTCCTCTTCCTCATGAACCCATATCGGAACTACAACTGGCAGAGTAGGAGAAGGTCCAGGATGCCACCTCCCATGTCAGTAGGTCATTAGCACTAGGGTGCTCCAGAGAATATGGAGGAGGCTATGTTGGCAACGAGTCAAATATTCAAAGCCACATACTCATTATTTCATGTGCTATGACACTCATGACACACATTCACTACTTACAGACTAGGTAGGATCACAGATCTGACCTATAACTTTCTTCCATGTGGACTTGCACAACTTTCTTAGCCAATGTGTTTCTCAATGTCCTGCCATGTGAAATAGATGCAAGAGAAGTTGTCTCATGGGGTTGTACTTAATATTAGCAGCAGCTTTAATGCTTATCAGGTGCTTCTAAGAGAGAGAGCCTGGCATGTGGCAAGCATGCTCACTGTTATGGTCATCATTCTCTCAATTGTGAATTGTACTTTTCTAAGACAATTACATAAAAATCATAGACCCTACTCTTGCACAATGTTTAGCCTCACAAGAGATTGCATTGTTGCTAGATATGCTAGTCTGCTCCAGCATCTATCACATGCCAGATACTGTATTGGGTACTCAAGACCATAATGGGTCCTAACATATGGGATTAGAGCATCAGGGGGAGACTCACCTACCTGGAAGTACCTCCATTTGACTCTAAAGTACCATCTGCTATACGACCTTGAGTAAGGAAATGGTACTGATCTTAGACAAATAGTACCCACCTTCTGGGCTGGTGTGGGCTTTGGGTGAGAGACCATGCACAAAGTTCCAGAAAAGGATCCCATACAAGTTGATATGCTGACAGCTCCTGCTAGGTACTTACATCAAAGTGTAGCAAATGACCTAAGAGCAGGAGACCCAAGGTGCCATGGAAGCACAGTGGACAGGCATCTAGTACACAGAGATGGCATCCAGGATGCTTTCTGAACAAAGGAATNTAGATAACTGTTGAAGGACAGCTAGCTACAACACTCAAGCATATTGTGAACAGAAAAACCATGATAGCTAAGAAATGTGCTGTGATGTTTTCTAGAAAACTTCTCCCCCGGAAATACCTGCAAGGATAAAACCACTCTCCGGCCTACGTCAGGTAAAAGGAGGTTGAATCACCCTGGAGTTCAATAGCTGAGNTAATTACTCACAAGAAATCAGGCTAACTGCTAACATGGAGCCAGGGGCTACAGATTTATTTACAACACTGGAACCTCTGGGTAAGGGTGGGAGATTGTACCTTGAGCATCATTCTTTCTGCCACCTGTATTTGATGTGCAATTCGACATGAACTGGTTCCCTAGTGGGCAGAGCTGGATCTGCATGGTCCAGATTTGAGCTACCCCACATCACTCTTCACTGCCTCTCAAAGCAAAATTAGCTTGGCTAGGGCACCCAGCAGGAAGGTCAGCAGAGATTCTGCCTAAGAAATTAGCAGAGCTTAAAATACTGGCAGCCACTCCCCAAACCCAGGAAGATCATAAAGTCAGACCACAGTGCCAAAAACAGTTCCATTTCTCAGACACCCACTGCAGCAGAGAGGCTGGCTCTTCAGCAACGCTGAGGTCACCACCAAAGACAACAGAAAGTTTTCTGTAGCTAATGACCCAGGAAACCAAGTCAGTCCTCAGATGCCAGCCTCGGAAGCTTTAACTGAGAAGTCACATATCTCTGAAAACATTTTCTATCTCCCTGGTAGGGGTGGAGGGTGTCCAGACACAGCCTCAGTTGGGAACAAATGCAAGAAAACAAAATGGGGAGGAAGAGGAGAAGGGCCAGGGTGAAAGTTTCTACTACGCTTTAGCTCTGTGGGTGCCTCTGTCTACACAAAAGCATGCTGGGAATTTTCTCCATCCACATAACAAATTTACAGAGACCGTTATGATGTGTACAGACTTTCAATCAAAGATTTGTCTCTATTATCACAGTATCTCACTCATCATCTCATTTGTAAACGTTGGGGTTACCCCAAATTCTGCCCTGACACTTTTTAATGCCTTTATTGGGATATATTAATTATGTATTATGATGGGGTTCACTGGGGTATTTTTACACGTGTGTACTCCCTTTTAATCATATTTGCCTCCCCACTACCCTCTCTGGTCCCCACTTCCTACTAATTCATGTCCTCTTCACAAGTAGTCCCAATTTACCTTTTTGACCTTTTTCACCAGATGAGTTTCATTTGAGTTGCTTACACGAGCATGGTGAGAGGTTATTTACAGGAGAAAATTACTTGCTTCGCCCAGAAACCATTAAGATTGAGCACTTCAAGGCAGTGTGGGCCTCATGAGTCCCTCCATCCCATGGATGTCAATGGGCCCAAACTTGTATGGGTTTGTGCCAGCAATCACAGTCACCGTGGGCTCGTGGTGATATTTTTCTTTTTTAGGGAAAGTCACCCTTCTCCTACAATGTAGACCCTGACATATTTTTGTTTGTATGAATGTCAGTTGGAGCTCAGATATGCTGTACTAACACTGTCTCTTATACACATCTAGATGTGTATAAGAGACAGCTGTCCAGGTTGGCTACCCTCCACGTGATAGCTCAATATTTCCCATTTGTGTCAGAATGGACTTCCAACACTGCTGAGGTAGAAGAAGACAAAGACAGATGGATTTCACACGTATTACTTGATTTGCCTAGAGGTGGTTTCCATCACCTCTGGCTGTCCAAAATCCCTGGTTCCACACACACCTGCCTTCCTAGTCTCAACTCACACTACTCACCACTCTCTAGATCCCCCACTCAACCCCTAACTCTTTTTGACAAGGATTTCCAGGCTGGCTTTGGGTGACAATGTCCTGCTTTCTGACCCATCTTTCCTTCGCCTCTGTGAATATCTACCTCATCCCAGCTCCCAGAAGTACCTCACTATGCATACAGAGTCTCCTGGTCAGCAATGACTTTACCATTCATTTCTAGCTTGTCTTTTCTCCTTGTTCAAAGCCACAACACCAGACAGAANAACTTATAGAAGAGACAGGAACTCTAGGAAATGAGGTGTCACAGAAGATGAGAACCACCCAATGGAAGGGCAAGAAGCAGGTTGGAGGCAGAAATGACCTCCGCAGGAATGTGTTCATTGGGCTGGAGGCAAAAGTTCATGTTTGGAGAACTGTGAGTAGGAAGGCAAAGCTACAGTCACACGAAGAAGACCTGAGATGACAGGCTGACAAGGTCAGACTCCTATCCTCAAGAGAGCAGGAAAAACTCCATAGACTTTTCAAGTGATTCTGTGTGATGCAGTGTGGGGGGAGAGGAGTCCTACAAGGCACCAAATGAATTCCACTAGGTTAAAGGGGCTGGGGCCTACTACTAGGGTCTTGTACAAGAACTAATGCAAGATGGAGAGATCCAGAGAATATGAAAGAGTGGTCGCAGGACATAAGGAAAAGGGGCACAATGTGATGTCAGTTGGCATGTGCTGCACTACATGCCAAATAACTTGATAAACTCTCTAGGTGGAATCTTATGCTTAGCTCCCCTAATCCTCACAACAGCCATGGGTGTTAGGAGTGACTACCCTCTTCTCCAGTCAAGAACCCAGGCTCTGAGAGATTTGAGAACTCAAGGGGGCTCACGCAGAGGATTGCAAACGGAAATGAAGCTCAAATTGGTGCTCACTCTGTGGCATGTGGTTGCACAGGTTGCCATGTGGCACAACACCCACATGGTAACCACAACAGCAACAAGAGGACATCAGCAGGGAGGCTTGCTTCTTTAAAGGGTTCCATGCAGCCCCAATTTAGGTATATTCTTCCTCCTCTGTTAGCTCAAAGGGAGCTCTGGCTTGGTTAGCTGCCCATCTGTAGTTTCATGTCAAAGGAACCTTATTTCCACATATTCTGTTTTGTCCATTTCACCCTCCAGCTGTCATTGGTTTTCAGTTTTAAAGTTTCCCTTGCCAAGGACTCCTCTCTTGTTTGCACTAGGGTTAATATGATTTTCTAGCTGGGGCCTCCCTGCAGTAGGTGAAAGGGTGGGGGCCCCCTTTCTTGAATGGATCTATTATTCACATAATTAAACTAAGTAATTGTGTCCCTCACGAGATGCTTTCTCTCACACAACAATTTTCTCATATTATTCTGTAGGGTTTGTCATTCTGGTCCTCTATGCCCCTCTTCCTCTATCTTGGGAAATCCCAAGTCCTGCGCCCCAATTAGTTTTTCTAACCACTCTGGTCAGCTCTTAAAGGCAGGTGTTTTTGGTTGGTCTGATAAAATCACTGAGTCCTGGAGAGGGGTGTGAGAGGATCTCTGCAGGGGTGAAGGGAAAAGGGCCCAGGGGCCGACAAGCTCTAGAAACCAGAAAAACGAAGTGCTGCCAGAAGAGAAAATAGCACTGGGGAACCCCAATTTTCACCCCATAGAGGCCAGTGTAAAATGCTGGCCTAGAGATACACAGAAGAACAGCTTTACATGACGTAAGCCACTGTGCTTAAGACAGCCTATTTACAGCAGCTATTTATAGGCACTTAAAGAGNTTACCAAATTATTGGCATATAACTCAACACACATCGGCTGACAGACTGTGATCCTTTTCTTTATTCCTGTGACCACTCATTTCTTCTGAATCTAGAAAACCANTATGGTCCCTCAGGACATAATGCACATCGATTTTAAAATCCAGCCTTGGTAAAATGAAATTCAAACAAACAAACAAAAACCATAAGCCTTCCTTGGTTACTGAAGGTTGACCACAAGAGGCTGTGCTGAAACTTTTATGTCTAGCTTCCTAAGGTAGGTCTCTGTTTCTCTGCCTCTGTGTTCTTGTAAGGTACAGTGCATGCCCCCAACAGCTTTCCCAGCATCCAGGAGCTCNTTAGAATAAGGAAGGAGAAGCCTGTTCACTTGAAATCTGCATGCTAATAGGTTTCCACANATGATTCCACTGCACATTTCAGCCTGATGTGCCACTCTCTACATCTAAAAGTGATCCTAAAAATACTTGCAATGATTGATTGCTTTCCAGAAGAAGTCAGTCAGCATCTCTTGACTCAGGGAACAGAATTCTTCAAGTCAAGAGCTAGACAGCAACTTAAAATCATCTCATCAGATGGCTTTCAAATATGTTCACCAGAAGAATGTAATTTTAAAGGACATCTCAGAAGCTCAGAATATGGAAAGACAGAAGTGGAGAGGGGTAGGTCCACAGGATAGCACACCTGTTCCTTCTACTTACCACTAACCCGTAAGAGTCTACCTTACCATTTCGAAGCAGATTTTTTTGGCTAAATCTTTCTTGATATGTGAAAAAAACCTGTAAGAAAAGACAGAAATTTATCTATATCCCAAACCAATTACTAAGCAAAGGTGGGTTGCTGTAGAATATCAGTTTAAGACGTGTTACNTTCATTTATGCTGTGGAATTTGTTTAATGATGCAAAAATGCCTTGCATTATTTTATGTTGTATTTGTTTAACTCTGTAAAGCTATGTTACTTTGCCTGCCTAAAACACCTGATTGGTCTAATAAAGAGCTGATGGCCAATACCTAGGCAGGAGAGAGATAGGTGGGGCTGCCAGGCAGAAAGAATAAGTAGAAGAAGAAATCTAAGCTCAAGAGAAGCNAAGAGCAAGGAGCAAGAAAAGGAGGAGAGGAGAACACCAGGGGCCAGGCACCCAGCCACACAGCAAGCAACGGAGTAAGAAGGAAAGAAAGATATATAGAATAAAGAAAGGTAAACAACCCAGAGGCAAAACGTAGTAAAAGGGAAAGAGGATAATTTAAGTTAGAAAAGCTGTCTAGAAACAAGCCAAGCTAAGGCCAGGCATTCATAAGAAAGAATAAGTCTCCGTGTATTTATTTGGGAGCTGGGTGGTGGTTCCCCAAAGAGGAAAAAAAAAACTACAGTGGATCTAGAAGTCCAGAAGCTTTCTTCATGGATGTGCTAATAACTCACCAGGTTTGCACAAGCACATGAGTGTTTCCTCTTAAGAAGCAGTTTCTCCAGCCCAGACTCTCCTGCAGAGACCCTGCCAGTCCTGCAGAGTCCACTGAGAATGCTTCTGTAGCTACTAGTGGCCAGGGCCAACTTTGTAGTTCTTCAAAATTCATTATCTAGGTAACTGTTCCCAACAACCACAGAAGCCGGTGAACTCCACAGCCTGCTGACTCTGCACATTCACAGAAGAGCTTGAATGTGACAGGGGGAGAGGGGCCTTATTGTCTTTGGAAGGATTGAAAATCACTCACTGCAAAACCTGGAGAATGCATGAGTAGGTATCAGGATGTAACCCTCTGGGCTATTTAACATCAAGGATGACCACTGTCTCCAGGAATGAACTGCTGTGATGAATTCACTAACAAGATGCAGGTAGCCTGTACGTAACATCTACNACAGCATTTCTCAGCCTGCCGGTGTTGAATGACCCTTTCATAGAGGTCACCTAAGACCATCAGAAAACACAAATATTTGCATTACTAGTCATAACAGTAGCAAAATCACAGCTATGAAGTAGCAACAAAAATAATTTATGGTTGGGGGTCACCACAACATGAGGAACTGTATTAAATGGTCACAGCATTGAGAAGGTTGAGAACCAACCACTCTTCTAAGAAATAATGAGTCTCTCTACTCTTAAGCTTGATCCAGTCACAATCCATTTTGGCCCAAGAATGTTTTATATAACTTTGGGTATATAAATATATAAAATAAGTATGCAAACCAAACATTTACTAATAAATCATAAGGAAATGTATTATAAATCAATTCTTTGTTATATAACAATTTTGTCATTTATTAAATATGAAAGCAAATTTATATACTAATCAAATAAATGTAGTTGTTTGTTTTTACATAAAGAGGTTANTGGGGGAAGGGCTTAAGAGTTGTCTCAGTCATTAAGAGCACTTGTTGTTCTTGTAGAGGACCGACCCAAGCTCAGTTCCCAGTATCTGTATTGGGTAACTCACAACTTCCTGTAATTCCAGCTCCAGGATATCTGACTCCCTCTCCTGGCCTTTGTGAGCATTGCATACACATATACACCCTACACAGAAAACATATATATATACATATACATATACATATAATGAAAAATAAAAATAATATTTTGAAGAATTAAATCTTGGATAAATATTTCATTCTGTAGAACATAAAAATCTTCAGCGTTTTCATACTTAATCTATATCTTGATTTTAAATACATAGTACAAAATGGTAGGCATGTGTTTAGGGACATTTCAGAAATAAGTGGAAATTTTATCCTAATCTTAAGCCAAAATTAATTTAGTGATGTTTATAAAGTTCAAGTCAAACAGGAATCTTTAAACCAAACATTCTAATGTAATACTATCTGAAAATATGGTAATTTGATACTTTATTCTGAGGAATGATGGTGGAAAAAATATTAACTTTGTTCTAATTAAACCATTATGTTTCTATTAGAGCAGAAACTTTGTGTGTACAGTAAAAAGACTGCAGATAATAACATCCAATAGACCTGAGTTCCAGGCACTGTTCGATAGCATTGCCTGACATGAGAGCAATGCACAGTGCAAAGTGCTCAGAACCAAGGCTACAGAGGCAAGGCACTGTCACAACACAGGTACACACAGGTAGAAACATCTCAGATCCATTATGCATTTGATTTTGAATGAATTTTTGACCATTGAATATTCAGAAGCATTTTTCTGTTGCCAGATTTTTCANAACTCCAGCCATTCAGTTATGTGGCTGAAAATGAGGTCACAGCCTCATTTGAGATGCTTTGTGCAAGGGTGTGTTTACAAGCTTTGCATATTTGATCTTGACAGTAACCTAATGAAGGAAGAGTTCCATTCATATTGAGATATAGCCTCCATTCCAGAGAATAAACAGAAGCCAAAGATCACACGGGCAATAAACAATAGCATGATCTTCCTGGCCCCAAACCCTGAATCCTTTCCATTAAAGCTTTCTTTGATCAGACTATTAAGAACAAACAAGTCTATCATCTCCTAGAAGCAGCCAGGCCTTAGTTCTGAAG
>LZPO01028215.1:32318-42577 GCA_001675575.1 Neotoma lepida | reverse complement strand
CTAAATTTTGAATTCAAGATATTTTTAAAATATATAGGTTGGTTTAACAGTAGCTTTCTTAATCAAATGTCTCTTAGCAGTTATCATTTGCTCATTAACAATCAAAAAATCTAAAGACAACATATTAACATATAAGACCCAGACTCTCTGTATACTTCCCATCTTTACATGGCTTATTATATTTTTATTACTCTACTCAGTCTGAAGGACTTTAATTTTTAATCTAAGACTGTATATATTCTTTCTCTTCTCTCTTCCAAGCCTATGCACACTTANAAACACATCGTGAGTCATTTTAGAGGCCTTCTTCATCTAAATCTGTCCTTACTGTGCATCTCTAACCCTTTCTGTCTGACCGAGCAAAGCCCATAAACCCATCATGAAGCATATGGCAGAGCTCTCAAGCCTACAGATAGCAGCTTGGAGAAGCCTCTTTGTAACCTGGCCCATGTGAGAGATTTAGGAACCTGCTGCACTGCTTAGCTTATGGTAGTTAGTGGGTGGCTCCATCTCACAGGCAGCTGTCAGATGTATCTCCACATTGTAGATGGAAACTAGGAAGCTGTGTTTGTCTCTCATTCTGTGCATTTAGAATTTTTTTTAAAGTTTTCTCATGTTTCATATGGAAATTCTTGCCAAACATTAGGATGTCATTTGTAGGTAGATGTTTCTGTCCCATAGCAGCTCTCAAATAATTCCTCAGAGGTTTAATATTAATTACAAATGCTTGGCTAATAGCTCAGGATTGTTACTGAAGAGCTCTTATATTTTCAGTTAACCCATATTCCTTATTTACGCTTTGCTGCACAGCGGTACCTGTATTAGTGTCTTCTGCTCCCTGTGGATCTGACTAGTGACTCTCTGACTTTACCTTTGTTCCTCACAGCATTCTCTTAGTCTGGATCTCCTGCCTAATCTTATCCTGTTCAGCTATTGGCTTGCCATCTTCTTTATTAAACTAATTATAGTGACATATATTCACACAGTGTAAAAGAATATTTCACAGAAGTTCATGCTTTCATATTTTGCTAAAATTTATGCAAATTGATAGACTGTTACCTTTACTAATGACTATGTACTTATGACAGGACTTTTGGACTGTAATAGACTCATCCATCTATCCAAAGATGGAACTATGTTTAAATTTTCCCTGCAATTTGAGTCACTTCATCTTTATATGACATTTATGACTTTATATGACATTTCTATTTATATGTATAAATTTATATTTATATTCATTTATATGTCTTCATATTTATATGACATTTTATGACTTTATATGACATTTGTATGACTATTAAAGGGACATATGGACTATAAGATATCAGAATCATATGGTACTTTTTANAAGCTATTCTCTAGACTTTTCTGATCAATATTATAATGTAACCAGTAGTACTAGACATAGGTCCTCTGTTTATAGGGTTGCCAGAGATAAATTATTTAGATATAATCAAATTGTGTCATGGTCATTGGAAAACAGTGTAGATACATAAACTAATGGAGCAAGGGACAAAAAGTAGCTTCTGTCCAGAACAGTTAAATAATTTTTCTCCAAACTGTAAACACAATCCAAAAGAGAAATGACCAACTTTAAACCAGGTTTCTGGGACAATTCAAAATCCTACACATGGAAAAATGTTCTTTCCAGAAGCTGTAAATTACCAAATAAAAACACAATGCCAGGTGTGGTATGCTTATCCTGGAGTATTTAGTCATGAGTGTCCTAGAGACTTCCAAAATAATACAGGATCTTTTCTCTGTGTTTTCAGTTGGTTTGGATAAGTATTTTTGGGCCATATTTATCTTTTCAGAGAATCAACTCTGGTTGTATATAAATTTTGTGGGTTTATTTCATAAATTTTTACACTATTTTAGTTATTTCTAGGTAGCTGCTGATTTAGAGATTATTTTTCTACCACTGTTCCATGATCCTACAGTGTATTATTAGGTTATTTATTCAATATCTCTGTTGTGGGAGCCCATTTTCAGGTTTCCTGTGGCTTTATCCAGCAGGTCTGCATAGAAAGAAAGATTGGACCATAGGCCTGAGTGCAAGTGTCTGAGATGNTCTGCACTTGGCTGTGCTAGGGGAAGATCTTTTGCTTCACCCTTTGGCTTTTCTATAAATACCCTGGGGCACAGGCAGCCAGGGCCAGTTGAAATAGGTTCCAGGCCTTCTTGAGGCTATTCTGTATTTTCCATCTTTATCTCCACACTCTAAATCCTTCTATCTAGNATTTCCTGCTACTCTCACTCAAGAAAACTCTAGGGAACTGTGGGGTTGGTAGTTAGTCAGCCACGGAATGGTGCCATGAACAAAACTGAAGAATAATAGTACAGGGGTATTAAGATGAAAGATAAAAGAAAATAATAATATTTAGATTTACGCAGAGTTTTTGGCGAAGGTGTGAGCTAGGCCCTGCTGGTGGAATAAAGGAAAGGGACATGGCCAGTGTTGAAATGGAACCTATTTATTAAATAGGGCAGGGGGTTTTATCCTCGAGAGAAAAGTAAAATGGACTGAAAAGATGTCTGAGGCTGCAGTGCAAAAATCTCCTCTATAAAAATTTATATCTTCTATCTCTCTTGCAGTTTCTATCTGTAAAAAATAAGTGTATGGTATAGTGTAGCAATATAATGTAGGAAAAACTTAGAAGTGTAAGGCCAAGTAGAAAAAAAATTTAACAACTAGATAGAAAAAGTCTTCAATTTTCTAAGTTTGAGGGCTATGTACACAAACTGAGAAAAAAAATCTATCTTCTTTGAGCTTTATGGGCAGAGAAAAGCTGTTTTTTGAGCTTATCAGGTAGCAAAAAAGATACCTGTGGAAAGCTTTTGGTTCCAAGCAGCTGGAGAAACTGACTCTCCCTGAGGCAAACATATGGGGGTAAGAAGCCGAAAACATTCAGAAGTTTTGGGAAAAGTTGGTCTTGCTCTCTTTTGGGAATGAGTTTGGTAATCTTTCTTTCTCTTGGAAAAAGAACTTCGTAAAATCTGTCTAAGAAGCCTCAGTTTCTCTCTCAAACACAAAAAGCTCTCTTAAAAACCTTAATCTCTCTCTAAAAAGCCTTTCAGAATTTTCTAAGTTTTCAGTAAAGTGCAAAAATTAGAATCACGTGGAGATAGTAGTACCGGAAAATCACCTGTGATTAGCTTTAAGGAAGAATAGCAAAAACCTCTCTAACTTCTGTCTTTCTTTCAAGCTAGAAAAATCCTCCCTGCAATGAGGGAGGCAGGGCTCCAGTTTCTAAAAAACCTCTCTTCTAATCTCTCTTTAAGCTAGTAAAAAACGGCAGTCCAAAGTTCCCTGTGGTTAGTGCCTAATGAGAAAGTACAGGCAAAAAGCTGAAGCAAGGGACAGTTACCCCAAAGTGAAGCTGCAACAGAGGCTGTAGGGGACCTGGGGAAGGGCTACTGACAAAGGAAGAAAGCAGTAAAGTCTGAAACTTTCAGCTGAAGCTGAGCTGAGGCATTAAGAGCTTTGTTTCTGAGTGAGAACTTACCAGAATGAAAAGATGCTCCTAATTGCCCTAACAATACCCTAAAAGGATGAGCTGAAACTCTGTTAAGTGTTGTTTCCTCACTTCTCACCAACAACTGAGAAGCTACTAGCCAAAATTCTCCTACAGCTAGAACTTAGCCATAGACTCGGGAAAGTGCAGGCACAGAGCTACAAAGAGCTAAGGTAGATACCTCCCTGACAGGCCAGGGCTGCTGGGGAAAGCAGCAAAGCCAACTGAACTGTGTCTGAAGCAGCTGCACTGCTGAGTCAGGAAAGTTGTCTGGAGAAAGAGCCCAGCCAAGGCAGAATGAAGAACTATACAGGAGTAAAGCTTTCTTTCCTATCAGAGAAAAGATTTTTCTGAGAAAAGCTTTGTTTCAACTGACTCCATTGAGATGAGGTGCAGTAAAGCCTTGAGGTGTTTTGCCTCTGGCATAAGCTCTGTGGGAGCCTAGACAGTCAAATAAATGCAACAAATGCAACCTTCTAGGAGACTGGGTCAGGTCAATGANCTGATTAAGATACATACAGCTGTCCTAATGTGAGTTTAGAGATGGCAAAAACCTCCCTTGGTAAAAAGAAGCTTGATTTTCAGTCTGTATGCAAACCACACAGACCCTGAAAAAGCCCCTTCCTTGAGTAGCAGGGAAAGCTGTCACTGTTGGCNTCAGAAACTCTTTTTCTTGGGGAAGGAATGAACTGAGACCAAACTTGGAGCTGTCTGGGAGAGAGACTCTCTCAAAGAACTNTAAAAAGAGCCTTGCTAAGTGTTTTGTTTTTCACTANTGAGCTAAGGCAAACACAAGCCCCAAGGCAAGTTTTCAGGAGTGCCTGCCTCAAGGGACTCTAATGAGGCAGGTGTGGTTCTGATCCAGGCCAGTATTCAGTGAAGTAGAGACACCTGTTAAAGCCAGGTGAGAGATAACAAAAATCTCCCAATGTCCCGTAGTTGAAAACTCAAAATGCTTGGTTCAAATCTCCCATTCATTGTAAGAGTAAAATCATGAAAACTTTGTAAGGATCTGGTAAAAGGGAACAGGAAATTGACTCCCAGACCCAAAAATAACTATGGGAAGTGAAGTCCATAAGCAAGCTCGTAACAGCAAGCTGATGAAGAGAAATGCATTCTGAGAAATGTAGTTTTTTTCCCTAAATGTCCAAAAACTGGGTTTTTTTTTGCCTCAAAAATGCTCAAAGTAAACTTAAAATACAGCTTTAAAAAGATTAAGAAGGAGGAAAATCATCTAGGAGTTTGTTGAATTTAGTTCCAAGGAAAAACTATAAGAATACGGAACTCCGTGCTTCTTGCTTTTTGCTGCTTTGAGAAAATATCTTATTTTCCCTAATAGCTGTGCAAGATTTTTGCTAAGAGCTTGACAGTAGTTCAATGGGAATTTCACCCTCCTCTTGAGGTGAAGCTTTTTGTAAAGCAAAATGAAAGTTCTGCTACAACAGAAATGTCTGAATTATGGCACAAGGAAGCTGTTATCAATTTGGGCAAACAGAAAAACTTTAACTAGAAACCGTTTAACAAGCCACTTTAAAATCCTTAAGAAAACAAGGGAAGTTAAAAAAGTTCTTTACCTTTTGACCAAAGAACCTGCAATGAATGGTTCCTTTGCAAATCTAATAAGGAGACAAGAAAACAGGCATTCAAAAAGAAATGACTGTTTTAAAACTTCAAAAAAAATCTAGCTGCCTTACAAAATAGAATTACTTCACCTGAAAGTTCTCTATAAGAAATCAATGCTAAATATCACAGCTGCTAATAATATCAGAGGTTAAGAAGCTAATGAAGAGAAACATGAAAAAACATTTGNAATCTTGAATTCTTTGAAGAGTAGCATAGCAGTCTTGCTAAAAATATTGGGCTAATAAAAATCTATGAGTGTGAAAAGCAGCAAATCAATTTTCCTGGTATTGATGTTCCATCTTGCAGTCTGGGGATAGTAGGAGAATAAGGAAACCTCCAGACTGCTGAGGAGTTTTGAAGTGAAGTTTCAGCAATGTTTTGGTACACAGGGAAATCTGCTGAAGCTGCAGGTCTGGAANTCCACTGTAACTTAGACAATTGTCTTTTACTGAATGGAAAATTGACTGTTATGGAATGATTAGCTAAGCAATTCAAAAACAGAATATTCCTTACAAGGTTTTTCTTCTCTTTTCTTTCTNTTTGGATGTGCTGTAAATTCAGATAGATATTAATAGGGTTGTTATAAAAGATCTGAAGTGCATAAAATACTGTTTAGCAACAGAACTCTCTAAATCCTAAAATTAAGAGAGCTATTAAAGAATCAGACTCCTCCTGTTTCAAACTCTCAAGAACTTTCTGAATATCAAAGTTAAGTATAAGCTCTGAACTTTAGAAATGATTTGCATGCTTTCATTTTAGTTAAGAGTCTTTCTAATAGAGATAGTGATAATTAAGAATAAAAAGTAGAAAATTAAGATGTTAAATCTCTTCTAAGTGTTAAGAAATCTTTTAGGTGTTTGATAAGTTAGATATGTGTTAATGGTAGCTATATAGAGAGTTTGCTTAAAATAGATCTATAGAATTTCTTTAAGACGTTATAAGAAGTAAGAAGTAAACAAGTATAAGAAGTAAATAAAGATTCTAGGTGTAAATGTAAGTTTAAAGAAGAATATAAGAAGTAAATAAGTAAAGATGCTAGTTGTAAATGTAAGTTTAAATAAGAATGTAAGAAGTATATTTGCTATAGTACTATAGAGTTTCCTTAAGAAGTATAAATAAGTATATGTTAAATAAGCTTGTAAGAGGTAAAGAAATGGTCATGATAAATAAGCACGTGTTAATGTTATATGTGAGTTTGTTAAAAAGTGTAAAGCAAGATGTGTTGAATATGAGTTTTAGAAAAGTGGAAATGTTGATTGTGAATCTATGCTTAATGTATATGATTAAGAAACCTGACACACAAAAGGTAGTGTCTTAAACTGCAACCTGAGACTCTGAGCAGTTTAAAAGCTTCAGAAGCAGCTAAGAAGTTAAGAACAGTGGACATCAGAACCAGCAAAACAGGCATCCGCAGCTGAAATCCACTGGAACATCAATGATACACCGCAAAACCTGAACTGGCAGCAAAGCAGTGCAGTTTAAAATGTTACTGTATCTAAAAATGTCTCTGGATTGAGAATGAAAGTTGCAGAAATGCTTGTTTGAACTAAGATTAATTGCAAAATGTTTTTGATTGTAAAACATTTCTTCATATTTGGAAGTGAAAGTCAAGTACTAGAATTTTTTTTTAACTCTGAACTTAATAAGAAAAAATGAGATGAAACTATGAAAGGTTTTGGTTATGGATTTCTTCATATTTGGAAGGCTGGTACCAGAATTTATTATTTGAATTTTGGGACTTAAGAAATTGAAGGAACAATAGTGATTTTGTTGCAATGGGGCTAATTTTGAATTTACTTATGGTGATGACCTAAGAAATGTTTTCTGGAATTATTTGTCTTAAAAGTGGAACTGTTTAAATGAAGAGATTTATTGTTTCTACCTAGGTTCAAAATAGTTTTCTGTAAGTTTAAATGCTTTATTAACTGTGGTGATTCATGAATTCTTACGTGTTAAAAATAGAAACGTTTAAGGAACTGTTTATTTAAAAATGGAATTACTTATGGAATTGGTTTTGTGTTACAAATGGAACTGTTTAAATAGAGAAATTTAGTTTTTTTTTTCGAAAACGTTATAAAGAAATGGGGGAAGTAATATTCCTTAGTCTATTTAATTAAAAAAATATTTTCTTGTTATTTGAGTGGACTAATGTTTGGTTGATAAGAAATGCAAATGGGTATACTAAGAGATTACTTTAAATTGTAAATAGGTTTATTAAGGAACTGCTTTTGGATTTTTTTGCTAAGTTTTCAAAGTGTTAATGGTTAGATGAAGAGTATTGCTTTTAAATATGGCTTTGAAGCAAATATAATTGTATAAACTTGGTTTTTTTCCTATTTTGGTTTGAGATTTTGTTTAAAAATATATATAAAGAAAAAGANGAGTTGTGAGTGAATTAAGGTTGAATGTATGTACAGATGTTGTTATATTAACCTATTGATATTAATGCACCCTGGTTTGAAGTTAAGGAAATATTTAAGTTGTGGATACATCAGAAGTTTTTCCTATGTTCTGTTAGCAAGAAATTCAAATACTTCTAAGATTGAGAAAATTGTAACTATATAGCAACATTTATGCTGAAATTATGTTACTCTGTTAATGCTAATGATGAAGCTTAAGGGATTCTTTAAGTTTGCAATTGCATTAAGAAATTTTTGGTTTAGAAAGGGCTTGATACAGCTAAGGCTGCTATAGTCACCTGAGACCCATTCCAGAAAAACAAATACCATCTTTATCATCTTCTACTCTCATATTGGGAGGTGTGACAACTATAGAGACTGTTGTAAGGTCTTAATAATGAGTTGGTTTTTACATATTAAAAAAGGAGGACCTGTGGGAGCCCATTTTCAGGTTTCTTGTGGCTTTATCCAGCAGNTCTACATAGGGAGGATGACTGGACCATGGGCCTGAGTGCAAGTGTCTGAGAGGGTCTGTACTTGGCTGTGCTGAGGGGAGGTCTTTTTCTCCACCCCTTGGCATTTCTATAAATACTCTAGGGCAAAGACAGTCAAGCCAGATAAAATAGGTTCCAGGCCTTCTCGAGGCTATTCTGTATTTTCTATCTTTAGCTCCACACTCTAAATCCTTCTATCTAATATTTCCTGCTACTTTCACCCAAGATAATTCTGGGGAACTGTGGAATTGGTGGGTAGCTGCCCCACATTACAATGTATTATTAGATTATTTATTCAATATCTCTGTAATTGTTTAATGTACTTTTTTTTAACATTTCTTAGGCTCTTTCACTGTATCTTGTAAGTTTTAGTATATTATGTTTTTATTTTCATGGAAATTATCTTATTTGATTCTTGATTTATCTGTTTATTGTGAATTCTGTACTGTTTAATTCCAATGAGTTTCTATATATTCCTTAGTTTCTTCTGCTATTATTTTTTATCACAGTCCATTGTGGTCAGAGAGAACACTATATTTTTTTTTCAAATCTATGTGTTTTAAGATTTGTTTATTGTCCTATTATATCATTTATTTTAGATAAAACATGACCTGCTGCTGAGAAATATGTATATTCTNTAGAATTTGGATGGATTGTTCTGTAGCAGTCAGTTCAATTCATTTAATCTATGATGGCAATAAGCCAAATCTTTTTCTGTTTATTTTTCCCTGGAATAACCCGACTATTGGTGAGAATAGAATATTGAAGTTGCTCATTATTATTTGTTGAGTTTGCTCTTTATCTTACATTGAGAAGCATTTGTTTTCAGAATTTGGATTTGCTCATATTTGGTGCATATATCTTTAAAATTGTAATATCTTGTTCATAGATTACATATTATTCTTTACAGAGTGACCTTTTTAAAAAAAATATTCTAAGTTTGCTTTGAAGTCTGTTTTGTCACATATTATGGTAGGTCCCTGGTTAGATATCCTTGGATTATGTTCCATCATCCGTTCCCTCTAAAGTAGCACCTGTCTTTATTTATAAGATAAAATTCTTTGAAGAAAAATGAATACATTTTGTAACCAAATAAAAAAGTTTGTGTATTTTGATTTGGATTGACTCCCTGAATATTTTCAGAGTTATAATTGAAAAATGTGTATTAATTCTTGCCACTCTGTTGATTTTGTGGTATTTTATACTTTCTGAAGTCCCTTTAGTTTAACTATGATTTCATCATGGGTTATTCTTTACTGTTGTCTTATGGTATGTATTTATCTTTCTTTTCAACCAAGGATGCCATCAGTTATCTTCTATGAAATTATCTTGATGGTCCTGAATTCCACTATTCTGTTTATGTNCCCCAAGGTTTTATTTCCTACAATTATGACTGATACATTTGCTAAGTATAGTCAACTAAGCTGGAATCTGTCTTTCAGAATTCAAAACATATTCTTTTAATTTTTCATGTTTTTTTTTAAATTTTTTTCTCTTGAGAAAATTGCTCTTATACTGATTGGTCTGCCATGATCTTTTCTCTATTTAAACCTTCAATATGTTTTCTTAATTCTGCATATTTAGTATGTTAAATTCACTAAAACATGATGAAATTTTTTTCTTCCTTTGTCTGATTGATATGAGAAATGTATTCAAGACCTAATGGGCATAATTTCCCTTGGTTTTGGAAATTCTCTGCAATGACTTTATATTTTTTAATGTTTCTAGACTTTTAGCATATTGTCTTAGGTTATTATTGCAGGGAAGAGGCACTATGATCACAGCAATTTTTATAAAAGAAAATATTTAATTGAGGGCTAGCTTGCAATTCAGATGTTTAGTTCATTGCCACCATGGTGGGAAGCATGGTGGCATGCAGGTAGACACTGGAGAAGTAGCTGAGAATTTTACATCTGGATCTAAAGGCAGCTGGAAGAGAGAGCAACACTGGATCTAGCTCTAGTATCTGAAACTTCAAAATCTATATCCAAAGGCACAATTACTTCAATAAGACTAGCTCTACTCCAACAAGGCCACGCTTCCTAGTAGTGACACTCTCTATTAGCATATGAGGGCCAACCTCATTCAAAACACCACATTCCAAGCCGGGCGGTGGTGGCACATGCCTTTAATCCTAGCACTCGGAAGGCAGGAGGCCAGCCTGGTCTACCGAGTGAGTTCCAGGAAAGGCGCAAAGCTACACAGAGAAACCCTGTCTCGAAAAACCA
>LZPO01028215.1:16373-32263 GCA_001675575.1 Neotoma lepida | reverse complement strand
TTCCACTCCCTGGCACCATACACTAGTAGGCACATCATAATGTATTCAGTCCAATTTCAAAAGTACCCATAGTCTATGACAGTCAAAACAATGTTTAAAAGTCCAAAGTTCAACATCTCTTCTGAGATTCATGTAATCTCTTAACTCTAATATCCTGTAAAATAAAAATTCAGAACAGATTACATACTTTCAACATTCAATGGCACTGGGTATAAATTACTGATCCAAAAATGAAGAAAAAGAACACAGTGAGGAAATACTCTATCAAATAAAGACCAAAAACCAGCTGGACAAACTCCATACTCTGCAGCTCCATGTCTGATATTAAACCATTCTAAAGATTGCTAAATCTTTTGAGCTTTATTGACTGCAACACACATCTTTCTTGTAGATATCCCTTGACTCTGATATCTCTAACATTTTGGAGCATCCAAGGGAATCCAGGCTTCACCTCCACAGCTTCACATAATGGCTTCTCTAAAATTCTATGCAGGAACATCCCTGACATATGTCTGGCCTCAGCAGATTTTCTTCATTACAGAGAAAGATTCCATAACCCCTTTTTTGTATCCTGGACTCTAAAGCCAGAATCATGTAGTTGAAGCTGCCAAGTTCTGCTTCTTGCCTGGGCTAGAATATGACCGCTTAGTTTAAATATNTTTTCACCAGCTGTCTGTTTTCAGTGGTTCCCCTAACTGCCTATTCGTTGTTATATTAGAACTTGCTCTGTAGAGTGGGTTGGTCTTGAACTCAGATATTCACCAACCTCTTCCTTCTAGTGCTGGGATTAAAGGTATGCAACACCTCTCTTGGCCCTATGGTTTTCTATACATCATTTTCACTTTTCTTTAATTCATTTTCACAGATTGGAAGCTTAGCTAGGTTGGATTTTACTCTGAGGTCATTTTTTCCTTTATTCCGCTTAGCATCTGGTTTTTCTATAATCTGTTTACATTTCTTGTTGGTGCTTTTCTCCTCCAACAGTACCTTTTTATTTTTTACTTTCTCTGCTTGCTCCTTTTCATTACAGATCTGTATAAGACTGGTCACTAATAGCCACACAAAACAGTAAATACTAAGTTGTTTGAAAATGTCCTCTGCNAAAGCTTTTCAAATTAGATTTAGGCAGATTTTTTTAGACAAGGCGATTTAGCCTTAGACAATAGCTATTCAGTTTAGCCTTAGGCAGATTTTTTAGACAAAGGCAGAAAGCAGCCTCATTATTCACCANAATATTACAAGAACAATCTCTAGGCCATATATTAACATTCTTCTCCTCTGAAATCTCTGAAGTCAGTCCCCCACATTTCAAATTACCCTGACCACCACTGTCATCTATACTCCTATTAATGCCCATTATGGCTCATTTATGGCTCTCTTAAAGCATTCAATTGCTTTTCTACTCCAAAGTCCCAAAGGGTTTCTGATTCATCCAAAAAAGAGCATGGTCAGGCCTATCACAGCAGTACCCCAGTCTCTGGTAGCAACTTCTGACTTAGAGTTTCTAATTCTGTTAAGAGAAACTATGACCATGGGAACTCTTATAAAGAAAAATACTTAATTGATAGATGGCTAAATTCAGAGGTTTAGTCCATTTTCATCATGATGGGAAGCATGATGTCATGCAGGCAGCCATGGTCCTGGAGAAATACCTGAGAGTTCTAAATCTAGATTCCAGATCTGAAGGCAACAGGAAGGGAATTCCACACTGGGCTTTACTTGAGCATCTGAAACCTCAAACCCCACCTCTAATGATACATTTCCTCCAAAAAGNCCATAACTCCTAATAGTGACACTGTCTGTGGGCCTATGGTGACCACCCTCATTCAAACCATAGAACATACTTTTTTTAAACTTTCTATGCTTATAATTTGTAGATTTATTTTTCTCATATTGTCTAATANATGCTAAATGTCCATTTCATATTTTATCATCAAATTATTCTTATTGTTTTTTAAATATTTCTATTCCTTTGTTTTGTGTTCTCTCCTTCCCCTGATTCACACTATTGGTGAAACTTCCTATGGAGTTCTTTTCTTGATTTAATAATTTTTAATGTCAGTATTTCATTTTTAATTATATTTACTATTTTACTGAATTTTATATCTTGCATTGACTTCTTTATTTTACTGAGCTGATTTATTATATGCTGTTGGAATTCATTCGAAGGTATATTTGTATCCTCTTTGATTTCTTTTGAACATATATTTAATCATGCTTTTCATTGTTGTTTGTTTATTTGAAATTTCATCAGTTAACTTATTGAAGGCTATTGTCATGAATGTATAATGGTGGTGAGAGGTCACATTGCTTTGGTTGTTGTATTTCCCTTGATTTTATATTGAAACTTCTGTTTGAATTCAAGTTTAAGTCATTGCTCACTGTGGTGGTTTGGAAAAGACTGGCCCCCATAATCTCATATATTAGAATATTTGATTGCCATTTGATAAAATTATTTGGTAAAGATAGGGAGCCTGGCCTTATTGGACTTCTATCACTGGAAATGAGCTTTGAGGTTTCAAAAGCCAATAACATTCCCAGTTAGCTGTCTCCCCCTCACTCTGATATTCACTCTCAGTTACTGCGCCAGTGTCATTCCTGCATGCCTGCTACCATGATCTCTGCTATGATGACCATTGTCTCATCCTTTTATCTTTTGCCTTGGTCATGGTATCTGGACACAGCAATAAAAATTAAGTAAGATATCTTTAAAAGCTGTCTCTTATACACATCTAGATGTGTATAAGAGACAGCACTAACACTACTCTGAAAGTAGAGGTATTCTGCTGTCCATGTTTTTGTTATACTCCTCTAAGACTGGTTCAAAGCTTTCTGGGAGTTTGGGTCACGTGATGTCTGGGGCCATTCAGCCACTAACAGAGCAGAAGCCTTGAATAAATGGTCTCTTAATGATGTTGTCCAAATGCTAAGAGTTATTGCCAGGATATTTTCTGCTGCTGCTGTACACATACAAATTCATATTCCTTCCTCACTCACCTTTTTTCTCTCCCCTTTAAGTGTCTGTTACTGAAAGTACAGTGCTAATTTTCTAAGGCTCTCTGTCTTAAGCACACCTAAAGCCATTCCTTCCCACTAGAGAGGAATTACCAGACTCACCAATCCTGTTGAATTAGAATCCAGATATTTTCCCCTGTTTTCCTTTGTGTACATTTCAATTTCACTTTGCTATTCAACTAAAATTTTTAATCTGTCATCTATTTCTTCTGATACTTGTTATCCAATTTTGCTGATTTCATTTCCTAGAAACTTCAACTTTATGCCTGTGTGTAATCCACTCTCTTTTAAAACTTCTAATCTATAAAGTGTCTTTTAAAAAAGCAAAGAAGGAATCTAAAGCAGCCTTACATGAGTTAATATTTATTGCTGTCCATGATTAAATATTTTCACAGGACCTATTATAGAATCAGGAGCTTATCTTCCATACTAAAAATAATATATAANAATATAATATTATTAATAAAGTAACCAAATGGAATTCAAAACCCAGTCCTTTCTCTCCTTGATCCCTCACCAACTATTTATTTTCCAATATGCTGTCCCTATGCCTTTCTCTTCCCTTACCTTATACATACCTCTGCTTTTCTTTTCCTCTTTCCCTTCCAAGAAGGCCAGAAGTTAAAGTAAAGGAGGAACTTTCAAAACAACAGAATAATGACTTCTGTCCATCCAGCCTTTCACAAAAGGAGGCAGAACACTGCCAAAATTATCAGAATGCTTTCTTAGAACCTGGAAGCTAATCAAATCCTGAAATAATGTAAAACTTCTTATCAGCAAAATAAGAAGACTATTCCAGGGAGGTATGTTAAATAAAACTAATGTCAAGATTTTAATGCTATGGCAGCCTGAAGAGCAGACAGTCATAACTGAGACAAAAAAAACTGTATTTCAGAACCTTAAGAGGAAATTACTAGGAGTGAGATATCAATAGAAGCTTCAAATCTCCAAATTAGTGCTTGAGAATATGGAAACCATGTTGAAGTTGCAGGTCTATACACATGACCCTGAAGGAGATGGGAATTCAATATATATATAATCTATTTGATCTTGAGATTTGTCACAAAGTCAGGAATTCCAAAGAAGTGAAAGTATGCTACAACACAACAAAAAGCCATCAATAAGGATCCAAAAACTGTTCATTTAAAAGCTTTTAGTAAAACATCCAGCCAATAGCTGGCCAATAACTTACTCAAGTGCTGGCTTTGCTTGCTATTGTAACAAAGAATACAGACCCTGTAATAACTCTTTAGATAAATCAATGCCAGTTGCAACCCCAAATTAAATAGAGCAAAATAAACTGGAGANAAAGGTGCCTGTTTCCCAAGGGTAACACATTATGTGATTTAAATATCTCTTGGTGTGTTGGTTTGAATTAAAATGGCTGCATAGGCTCATATGGAGTAGCATTATTAGGAGTTGTGACCTTGCTAGAGTAGTTGTGGCCTTTTTGGAAGAAGTGTGTCACTAGGGGGTTGGCTAAATGCATTTTGCATTATGTTATGGCTACAAGGTTATGGAAGTCAGAGATTGAAATGTGGTTGTTTGAATAAAAGTGGTTCCTATAGGCACATAGGAAATGGCACTATTAGAAGGTGTGACCTTGTTGGAGTAAGTGTGGCCTTAATGGAGGAAATATGTCACTGGGGTGGACTTTTAGGTTTCAGATGTTCAAGTCAGGCTCAGTGGCTCGTTCTTGCTGCTTTCTGCCCATCTGGATGTAGAAATCCCAGCTATCTCTCTAACACTATGTCTGCCAGCATGCCACCATATTCCTGCGATGATAACAGTGGACTAAATCTCTGAAGTAAATTATTTTATTTATAAATGTTGCAGTTTTCATAATATCTCTTCACAACAATAGCAACCCCAACTAAGACACCTGATAAAGAAAAACTTATGTCATACAGCATCACAAGAAAATATGGTGGATAAACAGGAAGCCAATCATGAGATAGAGCTCCCTAAGGGAAGCTGATCTGTTGAAAAAAGGTATACTGGTTTGAAATCAGACAGGTAAAAATGCACTGNCAGTTAAACTCAGCCTTGCCTAACATCTTAAAGTATGAAGATTTTTTTTTGTTTTACTCATGAATTCCAGTGAAAAGTAAAAATTAGAGTTAAATTCAATACATAATACAGAGTTTAAAAATACCAAGAGTAGAAATGTAAAAACTCTTGGAATGCTTGGTGATAGATTTGATTGTTTAGAATAAAGAATGAATTAATTTGAAGTATGAAAATTTGACTACTTCTGGCTGAGAGTCTCAGAAAAGTAAAAGGTAAATTGTACAAAAACTCAGAGACCTCAAAGACAAACTTAACCATTCCATATTAGGAAACCAAGAAGACATGACAGGGTGAGAGAAAACATAAATCAGAATATGGTAACAGCAGTTTGATTTAAACTTAAACTCTATAAGCTCAAAAAATAAGCTCAAAAAACAAAGGTGGAAAATGAGAGGCAACTCAAGCACACCTGAACACAGAGGCATCGCAGTCCATTATCTGGAAACCAAATCCAAAGAATAGGCATGTGAAACATGAAAAGGAAGTCAACTTATAGAGGAGGCNAGCAAAGTAATATAGAATGCTCAGCTTTCAGCAGAAAATACAGAACAGTGGCAGAGGATANCAAGAATTAAGTGCCACCAAAAAGACTGTTAGCCAGAAGCTCATTGCACAGCAATCTGGCATTCAAAAATAATGGAAAATAGCTTCTGCTGGGAACAAAACCAAACAACATTACTAGTAGACTTATCAATTAAGACAGAAGCCCTCCTACTCTGTAATCCAGGAGCTCACTTGGATACTGTTAAAATTAATTTCCACCCTCATGAAAAGTGCCAGAGCATTTACACAAGTGGATATTAATGAATCAATATCTTAGGTATCTATACATTTTATCATTTTTCTTCAAAGTTCTTTAAAAAGTAAGCATACAACACAACGATAATACAATTATAGTCATACAACCTAATATATAAAATGACTTTATTTGAATTCACTTATTTTGTTCTACTGAGACTAATTTAATACAAATCCATAAATCACTATAGATTAATTTAGCAATTTGTATACAACTATTAAGTGACAAAAGTAACAAAATTAGCAAGAGGAATCTACATGTAGTACTTAACTTAAAATTGAAAATTGTAAGCTAAAAAAAAAACCAAACCACTATGCCCTTAATTACTGCAGTAGTATTAGCCACCCCTGAAGAACGAATTAGCAAAATATATACAACAGAGAGTATTGAGCACATCTTTCACATATATGAAATCAAAAGAATAAAACAAAGACTTGAAGGTAGGTTGAAATTAAAAAAAAGGAATCATTAAGTAACAAGCAAGCATCATCTGGAAAGGGTGGCAGTGTTAATTCTACAGGAGTGAAGATGATTGTTACAGCTTTTATGTGTGTACTATGTATAATAATAAAACTGATGGTACAGCTAAACTACAGCATTAAAAACTGCCAAACACAGGGCTTTTGTANTGCCAATTCTTCCATTTGAAGAAATGTGAAGAATTTTCAATGCTTTACAACAATACTCATTTGAAGAATAGAGCAAAGTTATTGAATTGTATGGAAATAATTATGAGCTCAGATGACAAGAAATTTCTATAATGGTCTCTGTTTGATTATGTGTTTTTTGTTTTTTTTTATTTGTTTGTTTGTTTGTTTTTGCCCACTGGAGGCTGAATGACTTCAGCAATGACATCTGTGTCTTTAAGTAAGAAAGATGTGGCACAGAAGGAGGGAAAAATTAATAGGAAACTCTTATGTTGGTACATACACAATCATAGATTTTAATGAAAATATGTGCTTTTCACTTAGTTTTTAATCAATATGGCTGTCTTTTGTATAACTGCAATGCAGTGTTACTGTTATTTCTACACCTCTTTATATTTGTAAAAATATGTATGTCATCATTTCCTACTTTATTNTATTAAGTGGGCTAGGAAGCCATTATTATTTAAATTTTCTGAAATTATCATTTAAAAGGTAAATGAGTGCCTATTAAATAAGTTTATCCCCAAAATTATGGCTTGGAATATTGATATTTCAGATTCTAAAACTTAAAGTCTGGATTTCAATATTCAGGATGATTACATTTAGCAACATATCAGTCAAGATCATGACTCCAACCCAGTTTAGTAGTATCACAGATGGCAAAAGACAGCTGCTAGACAACCACAACAGCATCTCTAACCATTGTGGGTAGGAGGTATAGGAAGTGAAATCCTCAAGGAGCTGCTCGTACAGGATGGGAAAGGGTTGACANTTTACATGGAATGATCCAATAGTTCAGAAAATTACTCTACTCTACCTTGGTTTCCAAATGAAATATAATCTCATATTTGCANAGACTTTTCTCCATGAATAGCTATAGTAGCTTTATTCATGATAACAATTAGGTTAATAGAATTGTAATGGCCATTTACTAATGAATAATAAATCATGTTTGTGTAAATAACAAAGTGCTTGAAAATAGTTTGGTGGGCAGTGAGAAATATTAATTAAAATAAANGAGTCACAAGATTTAAAATTTGTAGTATGTGCTTATTTTAGATGTTCAGTATTGTCAAACATACTCTTGCAGAAAGTAAGGTAGAAGCTATCATGGATTGGTATAAAGCTTAAATCAACAGTGACTGCTAATAGGTCTGAGATTGCTGTGTTGAAAATGTTCTGGATTTGGATGGTGGTGATGGGCAAACAGCTCTGCTAATATATTAAAAGTCACTATGCAATATAAAGGTAAGTTTTATAAAAAGTGTATTCAGATCTCAGTTTATGTAAAAGCTTCAAAATGCTAANAAAACCCATATAAAAATATAAAGCAAAGTAGTAATATCATAGCCAAATATAAATTTTCACTGTTTTTAAAGTGCTGCTTGATTTTATTGGCAACACAATTTATTGTGTGCCACTGGAAGATAAAAAAACAACACTTCTACTTGAGGGAATTAGAAAGAAGAACTGCCATATATAATTAGCACAGAGGGTAAAATGTGCATAAAAATAGAATTGTCATTTTATGACAAAATATAAATAACACCACAGAATAGACATGGAGTCCATTAGTTAAATTTCCATGTTCTACTTTCATTAGATAATGTGACATGTACACATGAAACCAACAAGCAATTAAGCTTGAAGTCTGTGGCAATGGAAGTGACAGTCTAATTTTGATTATGTGTAGAATTGAATATGTAATTTTTAATATTTATGTCCAAACCTTTTCTTGATTTTATGTTAGAATTATCAATGATGACCCTAAATAGTCTGGTTTTTTTAGAATTATTTTGAAATGATTAATGAAGACATTATACTAGTATTTTAATTTAAAATAAATTTGAACACTCCATTTATAAATACAGGTTATATGGTAGTATTCATTGAGTTATCTATCTATCATCTATCTCTCTCTATCTATATATGTATGTAGATATCTCTATCTATCTATCTTCCTATATATGTATACAGACATAGATATCTATGGATTCATATATATATAGAGATCTATAGACATCTATATATATGAATCCATAGATATCTGTAGATATTTACATATAGATAGATAGGTTAGTAGATAGATGGATAGATACATAGATAGATACATAGATAGGTATTTTAATCAAATTTCTAAATGTTACATGTTAGAAACTGTTTTGGCTGTTCATAAGTTTGCAACATGTGAAAAAAAATTTTAAGATTTATTTTTCTCTCATGCATTACATCCTGACTACAGTTTGTCCTCCCTCTTCTAATCCCAGTCCCTTCCCCACCTCTACTCTCCCCCATATCAACTCCTTCTGCAGGCTTCCCAGGGTTATTCACTGAACATAGCCTAACAAGATACAATAAGACAGGCCAAAAACTCTCATATCAGAGCAGGATGTGGCAACCCAGTAGGAGGAAAATGGTCCTACATGAAGGTAAATGAGTCAGAGATACCCCTACTTACATTATTGGGCATTGCACAAGAACACTAAGCTCCACAACCTTAAGGTATATGGACAGGACCTAGCTCAGACCCGTANAGGGCCTGTGATTGTTGTTTAAGTTTCTATGAGCCTCTATGAGTCCTGCTTAGTTGAATCTGCATCCTGTCTACTTGTAGTGTCCTCAATTTGTCTGGCTCCTACAATTCTTCCTTTCTTCTGTGGGGCTCCCTGAGGTCTACCTAATGTTTGGCTGTGGGTCTCTGCATCTGCTTCCATCAGTTGCTGGGATGACACCCTTCTGATGGCTAGTGGGCTAAGCACCACTCTGTGAGTATAGCTGAATATCAGTAGTAATTATTTCATTCACTTTTTGTCCAGTTGTGCTTGGTTCTATATGGGGTCCCTGGGCAATCTTCCCTCCAATTCCTAGATATCCATGCAGTGTCAGGCATGGGCTCCCTCTCATGCCATGGGCCAAAACTTGGATCAGCCATAGGTTGGCCACTCCCACAAGTTCTGCACCATCATTACCCCAGCAAGTCTTGCAGAAAAGATAGAATATAGGTCAAAGGTTTTGTGGCTGGGTTGAAGTAACAACTCAACTGCTAAGAGCCTTGCCTAGTTACAGAAGATGACCAATTCAGATTCTATATCCCCCATTATTAGAGATTTTGCTAGAACCAGTCTCATGAATTGCAGGAAATTTCTACTGTAAGAGAACTTCTATCATTAAAAAAAGTGTCTATATCACACACTTCTGGTTTCAGATCACCCTTCCCTATTTTTATTTAAGTCCCCCTTGCATTCTGGCATGTGTAACTGGAAGTATTTCCTGTGTCCCATCCGGCCCTGCAGCTGCTCAGACCCAAGTAAACACACAGAGGCTTATATCAATTACAAATTGCAAGGCCATGGCCTATGGATCAATTTTCTTGCTAGCTAGCTCTTATAACTAAATTCAGCCCATTTCCATTAATCTATATGTTGCCATGTTTTCTGTGGCTTTACCTATGTGCCATTACATGCTGTTCCCTGGATGGTGGAATGGCTTCTCCTCCACTTCTGCCTTTCTTTTTCCTGTCTCTCTCCTGGATTACCCTCCTACCTCTAAGCTGCCTTGCCATAGGCCAAACAGCTTTATTTATCAACCAATCAGAGCAATACATATTCACAGCATACAGAAGGACATCCCACAGCACATCCCCTTTTCTTTTCATCAAAAAGGAAGGTTTTAACTTTAATATAGCAAAATTACATATTAAAAAAACAGTTATCAAGCAAGAATTACAGTTACAATATCTAGTCTATTTTTATTTGGCAAATTCAAAGAAGATATTCTATTTATCTTATATTTGTGAGTCTAAGGTTTCATATCTAACTTTTCTTTTATAATAACCAAGGAAAATTATAATTATCTGGTCTTCAACTACATCAAAGACCACAGAAGAATATAATTTTACCTAAGTAAATAGGCAATGCATTGTAAACAACTGNCAAAATTTTGGAAATGACAGAGACAGCTGCCTGCCTAGACAGTCATCCAAAGTTCATCTATAACATTGGGGCATCCATCTTCAGCCAATAGGCCTACAGTCTCTCAGTTGCTTCTCCCTATGTCCTGCAGANTGTCTATCACTCTCCTCTGTGAAGCAGGAACTTGAAGGATCATTTCTCCTTGTTTTGGCAAATTCAGTGGTCATTTTCCTATGGATTCTGCATGTCCAGTCAGTAAAACATTTTATCAGCAGTCCAGGCAAGAGCAGTTTCTTGCCCAAATGACTATTTTTGCCAAGAAGAAGATAAANTCCATATGGAGTGTCTTCGATGCCCATCTTTCTCTTTGAAGTAAATCGGTGCTGCCAGGAGCAGACGTGTCTCACTGTCCAGAAAGTTTTTAAAACATTTTAAATGCTATATTCTGTAGGTCTTTGAAGTGTTTGAATATTACCTACCTAATTGAAATATATCCATGTATACATAGAAAACTAAACTAATATGACTATAAGTTTGATTATCATAGATGACTATTGATCTGTATTTCAAATATATATTACAATTTTAAAGAAGCTGCATAAACTTATACCTTAAACAAAGGTAGAAATATACATGCAGTATAAAAAATTAACTTTTAATTTGTAATAAACTAACATCTATAGCAATCTAAAACATTTTAAACAAGTTGTTACTCCTTATCCTATCATATGTATAATATCCCCTTTACTTATTTAGAAAGAGAATGCATTTATAATCAACCCCCTTTAATAAAAATAAACATTTATAAACAATATTTTGGGAATTTGAGCATAGCTTCTCATACTACTTNCTGCTNAAAGGGGGGTGCTGGAAATCTTATGGGGATCCTGAGAAAATTAAGAATTAAGAATTACAGTCAAGTCCTGACTGGAACAGTCTGTGAGACTGCATTGTCTGAGCCAGTTGCCTTGAAGCCATTCTGCATGTTGAATCATCTGAGCCATGGTGTTATCAGAGACCTTTCAGGGGGTCTTGGCTGATCAAACCATTTTAGCCTGGAAGCAATCCACAGGTTCTCATCTTCTGTGGAAACAAAAGCAGAAACTCTTTTCCAAAACAACATATCCTTAGACATAAATTTTGAAGTCAAGATACCATATATATAATATATATGTTTAACTCAGCAGACTTTACAATCAAATGTCTTTCTGTAGTTAAAAATCCCAAAGACAGTATAATCCAGACTCTGTGTGATTTTCATCTTTATGTGACTTAACTTTTATATTACATTTACTGTCTCTTTAAAGACTTTATTTTTTAAAATACCTGTTTCTTTAAATAACTGTATATATTCCTTTTTNTCTCTCTTCCAAGCCTGCANACATTTTTACACACATTGTAAACTGTTTAGAGGTTTATTCTGTCTTATTGTGAATCTATTGCTTTAAACTGCAATGTGGCTAGGACAGAAGTGGCAGCCTTGGCTGCTGACTCCTCCCACCTCAGCTTCTCATTATGGTGGAGGTAATTNACCACCAGCTCTGGGAGTCATGCTATCTGCCAACTCTGGGAAACAGTGGGGCTATTCCTCTATCAAGGAACATGTATCCCAGAAACCTCATTATTTTATTTTATTATTTTTAATTAATTAATTATTTGTTTGTTTTAGCAAAAGCTATATCCACATGCACCATGCTGTGCAGCTGTGAGATGTCTCTGTGTACAGTGGCAGAAATCTGCCATCCTGCACTCAAGCCCATATGCGATGAACCCACCATAGTGTAGCTCAAGTCCACACATCATGGCACACCACATATCTCTGTACCTTGGTGTCTCTATATCTCAGCCTGCATGAGACATGAAGGAGAAAGCTGGTTTTGGCTCTGTTACTGTGTGTTTAGAAGCCCTTTTTAAACTCTTTTAGGTGTTATGGAAATTCGAGAGCCCCATGTTTGTATCCAAATGGAGCTGGAAGTTTTTCCTGGGTCCTGCCTGGTCCTGCAGTTCCTCAGACCCAAGTAAACACACAGAAGATTATATCAATTATGAATTGCATGGTCATGGCCTCTGGATCAATTTTCTTGCTAGCTAGCTCTTTAACTTAACTCAGCCCATTTCTATTAATCTATATGTTGCCATGTCTTCTGTGGCTTTATCTGTGTGCCATTACATGCTGCTGTCTTGACAGTGGGATGCATCTCCTCCACCTCTGTCTCTCTTCTTCCTGTCTCTCCTGGATTTCCATCCTGCTTCTAAGCTGCCTTGNCATAGGCCAAATGGCTTTATTTATCAACCAATCAGAGCAACACATATTCACAGTATACAGAAATATATCCTACAGCAGTCATGTATTGGAAATAAAAGCAAAATAATGTAATAAATAGGGTTGCATGTTCTATTATCACTTTTACATATTTGCTTACATACTATAGTGCTTACTCTGTGACTGACTTGTCCNTCTACAGTGTCATTGAGTCATCATAATCACACAATTAAGANTATGTCACTGTTCTAAATTTGCAGTTAAAAGGGCCATGTGTGTGGAATAATATGGTTTAGAATACATCTCATATTACATTGTCAGCTGGGCTTTTGAATATAGCATGTGAGAACAAACATCTTGTGAAAGCTGTAGTAGCTGCAACCTCATTTTTCCTNATTTCAAAGGTAGCTTCTTGTGGAAAACCTGGAGAATAATAGAGAGAAGTTTCCACAATCTTTTTCTTTCTTCTGTATAATAAAGAGAATGCTTTCCTTAGANGAAAGAGNGCAGACTTCTAGTCCTGTTTATGCAAGATGAATATTCTTTTCTCATTGTTCAATGTGACTCCCTTTAGACCAATGGTTCTCAACCTTCTTTATGCTACAAGCCTTTAATATAGTTGCTCATGTTGTGGTGACCTCCAAAAATAAAATTATTTTTAGATAATTCATAATTTTAAGTTATGAATTACAATGTGAATATGTGTGGTTTTCAGTGGTATTTGGCAAACCTTGTGAAATGGTGGCTCAACACCAAAAAAGATTGTAACCCACAGGTTGAGAAACACGGATATAGACATATGTTTCACATGCAGGTAATGCCTGACCCTTCTGACATCACTTTGTGTGAATAGAATCTCTGAGAATAATGCAATGAAATTATTGTTATTATTGTAAGAAATGATTACATATTACATATATGATCACTTGTTTCATATGATTGATTATATAGTGTGGTGATTATATTATGTCCCCCAAAATATTATGTACCCTAATAAAACTTATNTGGGGTCAGAGAACAGAACAGCCACTAGATTAAACATAGAGGTTAGGCAGTGGTAGCACATGCCTTTAATCCTAGCATTCCCGAGGCAGAGATCCATCCAGATCTCTGTGAGTTCAAGGCCACACTGGAAACAGCCAGGCATGGTGGCACACACCTTTAATTCCAGTGCCTGAGATCTCATGTCTTTGCTTGAGAAAGACACATGCCTTTAATCCCAGAAAGTAGTGGCAGGAGGCAGAAAGGTATATAAGGTGTGGAAACCAGAAGCTAGAGGCCTCTTAAGCTTTCAGGCTTTGAGCAGTTGAGCTGAGATTCATTCGGGTAAAGACTCAGAAGCCTGCAGTCTGAGGAAACAAGATCAGCTGAGGAGTTGGCAAGGTGAGGTTGGCTGTGGCTTGTTCTGTCTCTCTGATCATTCAGAATTTACCTCAATACCTGGCCTGGTGTTTTCAATTAATAAGACTGTTTAAGATTCGCTCTACAATATAGTACATATTTTATATAAGAAAGATGAAAGAAAAATACAGAGAAATTTTTTTTATAATTTTGTTAATTTTTTCCAGCCCAATCAGTTTTACCTCTCTCCATCCTCTCCTCTAAGGCCTTCTACCTAACCTCTTCTATCCCCCCAATTTACTCCCCCTCCATTCTCTTCAAAAACAGGCAGATCTCACATATATATCAACTAACAAAAGCATATCAAATTGCTGTAAGGCTAGGTACCTCCTCTCCTACTAAGGCTGGGCAAAACAACCCAGTTGGTGAAAAGGGTCCCTAAAGCAGGTAAGAGAGTTAGAAATAGCCCCTTCTCCTACTGTTAGAATTACAATAAGAAGATCAAGCTATACAACTTTAACATAGGTACAGAGGTCCTAAGCCAGTTTCATGCAAGCTCTCTGGTTGGTGGTTCAGTCTCTGTGAGCGTCTATGAGCCATGGTTNGTAGATTCTGTGGGATTTTTTTTGTGGTATCCTTGGCCCTTGTTGTGGTTGCCATAATTGTNGTGGGATAACTTTCTTGTACACTGTGAGATGTGTCACTCTGATTGGTTTAATAAAAATCTGAATGGCCAATAGCTAGACTGCATTTTCAGGACAAAGANCCTGCTGGGAAGAAGAAGGCAGAGACACCAGGAGAACCAGAACAAACAGGATGAACAGTACATAGGTGAGGTAATAAAGTCATGTGGCAGAACATGGATTAATATGAATGAGTTATTTAAGTTATAAGAGCTAGTTAAAAACAAGCCTAAGCTAAGGCAAAATTTTCATAATTAATAAAACGTCTCCATGTCATTATTGGGGAGCCAACAATCCTGATGAAACAGGCCAACTACAAATGGTGCCCAATCTGGAGACACGTATTTCCACATAAGACCTGAGAAAGCTTAAGAAAAAGGTTACAAACACACAAAAACAGAGTCAAACACAGCTTCCTAGTCCCATGGTCTCTCATATGGGCCATGGTGCAGAGAAACCTCTCCCAGGTCACTGCCTACAGGCTTGAGCCACCAGTGCCATGAACTAAGCTGTGCAATGGTTTAAGGTTTCCCTCATGCATACAGTTACAGATATGCAGTTAAAAAAAACTCTAAACATGATAGAGTGTGTTTAACAATGTAAGTAGAGTAGGCTTAAGAAAAAAGAGANAGGGTATACATAGTAAAAATAATAGTTTATAAATAATAAAGTAAAGCCTTTAAGGACAGAAGTAAAGTAATAATAATTTTAAAAGGGAATAAGCCACATGAGGATGGGGAATATTATAACATATAGAGTTTGGACCTTGTATGGTGCTTTGATAATTTTGAATTTTTTTGAATTCTTAATGAACAGACAACAGCTACTGAGAGACATTGGATTGTAGAAGGGACTGCTGAATTAAACCAAACTATGTACTTTAGGAATGCCTTAACTTTAAAATGGAAGTCAAGAAATTTATTACTTTGGGGAAGAGAATATGCTTTTTTTCCACAGGAAATGAAGGGCTGTAGATTATTTACAGGTTAACTAANATCAGATTTGACTGAGGAAGACCTCCTGAGTATCTTGGTTACAGACATGGGGGATAAAGCCAAGAAAGACTACAGAAGAAACTACCTGTAAGCTGATCCCTCTGCATAGAAACAGCTCAGAGACAAGATGATACATGATAAATCTTGTTGGCTACAGAGTTCTCAT
>LZPO01028214.1:26827-42618 GCA_001675575.1 Neotoma lepida | reverse complement strand
AAAAGCAGAGCAGTAGGGTGTACTAAAATGTTAACATTTCCAGTGGGTTAGACTTCAGCTTATACTTTATAAATAATATCATTCTATTAGAAAACATCTTCCATTTTACCCAGAAGTCACAGAATTGTCTAGAAGTCAGATTAAGGTTAAGTAGAACTGAGAATTTTCTAAGCTAAATTTAGATAAGAACATATACACACGAAAGGCTAAACCTTAGATGGAAATAGTTATCAATGATCATCAACACACACAGTATACCTCTGAAAAAGCAGTAGAGATGGCAACTTAAGTTAGCTCTACTTATGTCTTCCTATATTTACCTTAAACACAGAGAGAGGTGGGGAATCAAAGGTATCATGTATAGGTATAAACACGATCAAAACTGTTGATTCTGAAATACAGACTCCATGGTGACAAGCTGCCTGCTACTGACTAGCTATACTATAGGATGGATTCCTTAACTTCTACAAATTATAATTTTATAAGCATCTGTCTGTTATGTATACAGCTGGCTCAGCCTTAAACCAGATTTTATGACTCAGTACCCAAAACAGAATGTTACCAGGGTTAGAATGTTATATGTACACACAGCCATGTGCCACAACAGAAAAAAAAAATCGTTTAATGTTTTCACATTTTAGTGTTCAACAGTCAGTATCATTTTGACAGTTAGTTACAATTTCAGTAAGAGGATATTTACTCCAGAGTTATAACTAGACTACTAAAGAAGAAATCTGCTGTCTCAAGACCTGTTAGCAAAAGCATGTTGTACACTGGTCATACCTTTTGCAGTACAAGTTTCATTGGGTGGCATTGCTAACAGCCGGTCACCAGTCTGGATATAACCAGCTTCAATTTTACCAGTCACACAAAAGCCAGATCCTTGATCTGCAAAACATACCAACATCATATGAAACATACACTACTGTTATCTGNTAATTACTACTGTGATAGTTCTTTCTTACATAGCTACAAAAGGCCAGGAGTCAAATGAACACCAAGCCCTGGTCACGTTAGAAATTTTAATACCTCTACTAAACAGTCACATTCAGTTCACATTTCAGGTTTTCTTGCAAATAAAATTATTCATGTTACAAAAAGTGAAGGTTCATTCTTTTCCAAATGTTTATTGAGTGACTAACAGACAACAGGCAATCACTAAGCTCTGGGGTAAGAGAAGGAAACAGAGGTCATTTTCCTTAAGAAACTGAGCCCAGTAAAGAGAAAGAGAAAACAAGTGAACCCAAGGACCAAAAATGCAATTTAAAATAAAAAGAAAAATTGTGCACCTAAGAATTCATGGTGGCACACTGGGGTGCAGTTCACTGGCCCAGCACATGTAAGGCTCTAGGTGAGAGAGGGTGGGAGGCAGAGGACTAAGGAATAAGATGCTAATAGCTTTGGTCAACTTCAAAGGTCTAGGAGATTGAGACGGCCTACCTATAGTCTCTATTCTGAGGCTGAGGTGACTGGGTGGAGACACAGTGGGAAGCATCCAGATGTGGGCAGTAGGGGAACTTATGGACATTACTTCATGAAAAGCATGCAGAATAAGAGAAATGAGAACTCTATTTCAGAATCTGAAAATGAAGCCTACACACCCAGGAGACAAGTCACAAAAATGAGGAGGCAGGAGAAAGTGGGTCAAAGAAAACCAGGAAGAAAAAGTCTCATGATGGTTATGACAACAACCATCATCAAAACTAATGCAAATTTAAGTACAGTAGGAGTCAGAACTAGAGAGTGTGTGTTACCTCAGCATGACACGCTAAGGGAACAACCAAGGCAGAAGTTGGGAAGCTGCCCAAAGAGAGAGCAGGGGGTTATCAGACACCAGCTGAAAGACAGCAACTGCTTCTGGGGTTTTTAAGAGATACAGTGCACTTCAGAAGCATTACCATGTTCCCTCTCCCCCCAGCTCTCTGGAGACTAATCATAACTACATTTCAATTCCATCCCATTCCTCTGCCTCCATTCATTTCCTACTCATTTATTAAATGCACATTGTGCCAGGTATTGGACTAGATCTTACAGATTTCTTTCAAGGGTTCATAAAATAAACAGTAGAGAAACCACTGCAATAAAGAATACCAGGGCAGGGTTGGGGGTGAGGAACACAGTGGGGTGCCTATATGGGCGGGCACAGAGTGAGCACTGTAAAAATGCATTCTTTATTTTCTGTATGATAATGGAGATGTAGGAGACAACTGACATCTTTATAATATCAATTATTCCACTCTCAATATTATATACTTTAGTTCATATCTTTTATTCTACTACCTTTCTGTAGTTTTCTAGCAGGGCCTTCCTCCTATGTTTAAGTTAGATACATTCTTAGGTACTTAGTATAGCACCTTCTCCATCAGTCTGAATCTTTGCCTCCCTCAGCTCCAGGGTACAGGGTTTCCTGGTGTCTTAACCACTAGTCTTTTATCATAGTTAATGGTCCTGATTTCTCATATTAAAATTCCCCCCTTTGTCTAAGTGATACTATGTCTTACTCAGACTGACTGACACAGGTGGGTAGGAAACAGGCAAAGAAACGAAGGAACACTAAAGCATGGAAACACAGGTAGACACAGTGCCAATCGGGATCATATTTATGTGTATATATATATTTTTTTTATTAATTTTAAAAGTATATATTTTTTAAAAGATTTATTTATTATGTATACAGAAGAGGGTACCAGATCTCATTACAGATGGTTNTGAGCCACCATGTGGTTTCTGGGAATTGAACTCAGGACCTCTGGAAGAACAGTCAGTGCTCTTAACCTCTGAGCCACCTCTCCTGCCCAAAATTATATTTATTTAATGTCTCTGAGTGTGTGTGTTCAATCATCACAGTGTAAGTGTGTGAAGGTCAGAAGAAAACCTTCAGGAGTTGATTGTCTCCTCTTGCCATATGGGACCAAGGGATCAAGCTCAGGCTGGTCAGGCTTGGTGGCAAGTGCCTTTACACAGTAAGCCATCTTGCCAGCCCCTTACTCTGGATGTTAAAAAATGATGAATTATCCAATGTGTTTAAGGTCAGGAAGATAAGGCTTGGGCCTCTGCCCCTGACAGGTGAATGTGAAGTGGGAAGTGGTGTGTAAACTGAAGAGTGCTCAGGGGCTCTAGGACTGGGCCGTGTGAAGTAATAGTGAAAGTGCGATGCTCACCCTTACATTCATGCAGAGAGGATGAACCCAAAGACAGTATGACTGTCATTCAAGAAAACAAGACATAAAGAGTAGACAGGCAGCATGACAGAACAAGTCTACAGAGCAGCACTCACCTTTGAAGACATCTGACACACATAATCTAAAAGGTTTGTCAATAGATCGTTGAGGGGGCTTGAAGGAATCTGGTAGGAAAATGGCAAAAAGTTTAATTTAAATTATGGGACTAAGGACATTGCTCAGGGGAAGAGCACAGTTTGCACAGGGGCCTGATTTTGATTCCCAGCACCCTCAAACCCAAAAAATGAATTATTTTTCCACTGTCTCAANTGTGCCCATCATTGTCTCTCTTCTTCTAGAAAAAGAATTTATTTGTAAATGCTAACAGTAAATGACTGTCATTCATATACTTTGCATTTATAAACATTTATATACATTTCCCACATATCACTTCATCTAATTCAAACTAAGACAGGGAGGGCCAGCTCTAACCTCATAACATGGCTTCAAAACACTGAGTATTATTACACTTTAAATAGGACACATGATTTCAAAACTAAGAGCCTCGTTTCTCTGATTAAAAATCTATGCTTTTTCATATACAATCTGTCTCTCATAAAGAACTCTAAATAATAATTTATATCAAGTTTATAGTGCATTAAAACAGAGTGGCGGTTGCCGGGCGGTGGTGGCGCACGCCTTTAATCCCAGCACTCGGGAGGCAGAGACAGGCAGATTTTTGTGAGTTCGAGGCCAGCCTGGGCTACCAAGTGAGTTCCAGGAAAGGCACCAAAGCTACACAGAGAAACCCTGTCTTGGAAAAAAAAAAAAAAAAAAAAAAAAAAAAAAAAACAGAGTGGCGGCAGTATACATACCAATTTGTTCTAATAAACATGATCCTTTATACCACTTCGTGAGCTCACTTGACTGTGATCTTGTGGTTAAATTTTCACCACTGAGACCACTCGTAGGGATAAAAGCTACGTCACTCTCCTGTTAACAAGACGGACGATAGAAACTTACTTACAGCATTACATAAGCAAAAAAGGCAAAGACTCATCATTACTACAACTGAATCAAGTTTACAAAATGAACAACAACAGACTTTCCAAAAGGCAACAGGAATCAGCAAAGCATAGCCCTGAGGTTACGTGGGTCAGTAGTTTTGAATTTGGGGGAAATCTGGAAATTTCCTTCTAACCATTAAAGCATATTTACTCGCTGATGTAGGCATATCACAGATTTTTGCTGGATAAATTCTTTTCTACCAACATNCCTCCTTAAACTTTACTATCTAAAGTGGTAGGTGAGAGGAAATCTCTTCTTACATAAAACTCAGGCCAAATACTCAATATATGCACATTTTAAAAGTCAGGCATTTTAAAGAATGTATTATATACATATACCAGAAGAGAAAAAAAAAATAGAATTAAACATACTCAACAAGATACTATCAATACAGAAGGAAAGGAAGGGATAGGTATAAATAACACTATTATACATTATAGAGAAGCCATAAGGTATCATATATTTTATATTTCTCTAAAATTACATATAATACATGTAAGTGTATGTGTATACATATAGTTTTAATGAAGTTATGCCAGTTGGGCGATAAGACTACTCTAAGAGCCATAGACTATCTAACAAAAATTCTAGTACTAGGCATAAGAAACCTTTCAAGTTGTTGGTGAGGGGAGTCAAGAGATTCCCAAAACAATACAGGCTATTTCTGTTGCCATTGGTTGTTTCCTAAAAGTTGCAGGTAAGACCCTATTGCTAAAGATACCACATAGGAGGAACTGAACTGGGTTTGTCCTTAAAGCCTCCTCCCTGTGGACTAGCCAGATACCAAAGGAGAGAAACAACCAACAGTCCTACTCAGCTGAGACACCTCTGAACCACAACAATGAGCAGCATGGGAAGATAACCCTAAAGGTGCAACAGTGGTACTTATGACTTAGCAGTAACCGACAGCTATATAATTGGATATAAGGCCTGCTTAACAGGAGAGAAATCATGCCTGATATTGGAAAACTATCCAATCACCCATGGTTAGTGAGGTTATGGATCTTAAAGGAGAACCTACTTTGCCACTTTACTAAACCAGTATATTTCCTAAGTGAATTCTAAATATTTATTCTTTTATCCACAGATAACTGTAGCTTCTCAACCTCATGAAAGAAGCTTCTCATTGCTGCAGATAGACCATTACAAAAGTTACAAATGATCCAAATGAAGAGAAGAAATGATTGTGGGGTGCCTAGCTCCAACTGATACACCTGCAACATAATCCCACACACCTAAGGCTCAAGGAATGTGGTGGAAGAGGGGAGAGAAAGACTGTGAGAAAGAGCCAGAGGACCAGTCTGCTGCAAGACTGTCTGCTAGAAACGATAGGGAAATTACATCTATGATACCTCAGTAATATGTATGACGAAGCAAGACCAATGATAGAAGCAACAGACAGGCTAACATGGAAGGGTTAAGTTTTGTCTGAGGTTCCATCCTGAGGCAAAGAACAGTCAAGTAAGGATGCTGAGAGAGAGAAAAGTAGTCTTCCCAAGGATGAGCCAATTGATTAACCAGTACCAAAGAGTTAGCCCTGAAATTCCATACATACAAGCAACACCAAATGGACTCAGCAGGTTGTGCTTACATATATAAAAAACANAACAACTAAAGAAAAAGAGGCCATGATTTGAGAGTGAACAAGGGAGGGTGGGTATTGGAGGAAAGGCAGGGGGGAGTAGAAGGGTGAGGGACGAGGTGTCAAGTAAAAATTAAAAAATAAAAAGACCAGAAAAGAATATTAATCTNTTAGTTTTATTAATTATTAATCTATTATTAATATTGTTTTCTTATATCAGTAAAATGACTTAGGGAAATAACCAAACCAATTTAAAATTATCATACCTTAAAACCTGCTTGCTTAAGAAAATGCCCAAGTTTTCCAGTAATCTCTTGAAATCGTTCTTGTTGCCAATTTACCTAATAAAGATCCAATTTATACTTAGTTATGCATGAGAATAGACACGTAAAATTAGAATTTCTATAATAAAATGTACATAGTCAAATATATAAAATATAAATTAAAATTAAAACTCAGGAAAAAAAAAATCTTACCATTAATATGACCTAAGATTAACTTTTCCTAAAACAAGAAGCCAATAATCTCTAACAGTTAGAATTTACTAGTTATGCTAAAAGTGATTTCGAATTTGGAGAGAAAAGTAATCTATTAAATCATGCTTTAACAAAACATTAGATTAAAATAAAAGTANTGACACCCACCTCAGCCTATCATATTAGACAAGTATGTAATGTCAACTCTAGGTCATATGCAGAATTTAGGTGTATGTATACCAGTGTGCATAATTATGTGGAAATACATACCATAAGAGGAGTGTGTGCAATAAAGTCTGGAATCTTATGTAGTGGCTACAATATGAGTATTCACCAAAAGCTTTCTAATTTTCTCTACATTTGAAATTTTTCATACAAAAATGCTAGAGAAAAATTAATACTACATGCAATAATAAACTATACAAGAATTAACAGAGAATATTGGTGAATTCAGAAGCTAGGGTGAAGAAAATACCTAAACACAAAAGTAAGCAAAATACATATTGTATATGTCCAAAAAACCAAAATGGAAAATGAGTAAACTATACAAATAATTTCCAAAGGAAAAATATACTTAAATATTATTACTATTCATAAAANAATGAAGTTAACAAACGAAATATGTTCTGTATATCAAATTAGAGAATAATTTTTTCATAATATTTGATTTGCCCGTTTAGGATCATAAATACACCACATGTGCCAATAGCAAATAATCAGCACATTTCTCTAAGGCACTCACATATTTAGCAAGCCATTTCAAAATAGACACTCACATATACCCACAACTAGAACAACTAGAAATCCAAAATTAGATAGCCAACAGTAAAGTCATAAAAATTTCTTTATCCAGGAAAACATGCATTAGAATANTGTCAACTATTTACAAAGGAGGTAATCATATATTATAACCCAATGGTTGTGATGTAGAAAAAAAATGAAAACTCTATCTATAAAGATAAAATTGGTGGACGTACAATGAAATGGTATTATACTTTCATTTTACAGTGATGCATATTATTTTGTAATTGAAAAGTTTTAAGTTCCAAAAAGTCATTTTGAAATTAAGATATTCTTGCTTAAATATTAATAATACCATGTTCAGTTAATTAAAAGAAAGCAAATTTATTTTCTTAATATGGCAGCTAGACTAATAAAATACACACCAGTTCCATCTGTGGGCAGAACAGTCCCACCTAAATTTTTTAAATTTCTTTATTTTATGTGCATGAGTGTTTTGTCTCATGTATGTATGTGTACCACGTGAATATCGAGTACTTGTAGAAACCAGGACACGGCACTGGATTCCTGGAACTGGAGTTACAGATGGTTATGAGCCACCATGTGTGTGCTGGGAAACAAACTCAGGTCCTCTGAAAGAGCAACAGATGCTCTTAACCCTACAGCCATCTCTCCAGCCACCAGAATATCATCTTAACATCTGAAACAAATTCTCATAGAGCCTTTAGATACCTGATCCATTTTATTGACAGCCACAGCAAGCTGTGTCACTCCAAGAGACCGGACCAAAAGGCCATGCTCCCGCGTCTGTCCTCCAGTCTCAAACCCGGCTTCAAACTCGCCCCTGCTGGCATCAACAACTAGAACAGCTACATCAGCCTGAGGAAGGAGAGAATGGAAGCTAGAAATGATGCCACACTCCTTTCATGCAAAGGATAGCTCACTCAACTAACCATTTGGTCAGATTTAAAGGCAGGCTATAACATGACACGAACCTGAAACCAAACACCAAAGCAAATGGGAGATTACCACAGACAGCTTAAAAAACTTCAATAATGATTATATACTTGTGTGACAACAATAATAATGATATAAAGAACAGGGAGAGGGTCAGCAAGATGGCTCAGCAGGTAAAGCTACTTGCTGCCAAGCCTGACTAGATGAGTTCAATGTCCTTGATCCGCATGGTGGCATGAGAGAACTGATTTCTACACGTTGTTCTCTGACTGCCATATGAATGATGTGTCATCAGCATAGACACACACACACAAATATATAAGCATAAAAAAAAAAAAGAATACAGAATTCTTTAGAAAATTAGGTAAGATATAAGCCAGGAATTTGCTCAAGAAATGCAAACAGTCAAAAAGCTTAAATTTAAAAAGTCTCCCATTTAAAGAGAAATCAAAACTACAAATTCCCAGATCCTATTTTTAGATGACACAAGGTTAGTGATTTAAAAGACAAAATAAGTCACTGGAGGCAGCAGAGATATATTCTTGTACACATCTGTTTTGTGACTATACAACCTCTCAAAGGACATTTTGAAAGTAAAATATCAATAGCCCTAAAATTGTGCACATTTTACTTCCTATCAATTCCACATCTGGGAATTTATCTTACAAAAACAATTATGCTACAAGGATACTCAGCTATGAAAATATTACCTATTCTGAGAAAAATTATGACACAAATTACCAAAGGTCACACGTTCATCTTCTGCAGCTACTAACATAGAACCTTGTTGTGGGATATTTGTACACTGTGTGAAGTTGCATTGCTGTGATTGGTGTAATAAGAAGCTGAACAGCCAANAGCTAGGCAGGAGGTATAGGCGGAACTTCCGGGAAGACAGAGACCCTGAGAGGAAAGGTGGAGTCGCCAACCAGACATGGAGCAGAAACAGGAGATGCAAGAGGAGGAGAGGTAATGACACACNGCAGAACGTAGGTTAATATAAATGGGTTCACTGAAGTTGTAAGAGCTAGTTGAGACAAGCCTAAGCTTAAGGCCAAGCTTTCATAATTAATAAGTTTCCCTGCCATTACTTGTGAGCTGGCAGCCAACGAAAAAGCTTGCTACAGAACCTTGTACCACAAAGGTTTGTGACTAACCCAAAATGTTATGTGTGAATCTCCAACTCTGAGCTCTGTGTGACTTACTTTGTGACTTAGACATTTCTCCTTTCATACTCAAGTCCACAAAACAGGAAGAAAAAGTTCACATTCCCTTTCAGCCTTCTGGTTCCCACAACTCTTGGGTTAACCATTCTTTATGCAATTCTACTTCCATCTTGGAGAAGTAGTTTACAAAATCTTGCAAAAAAAACTATGCCCCATTGCTCTCCTTCCAGGTCCATTCTTACCAATCATTTCTGTCAATGTCTTGTCTGTGTAGTTTTCAAAGAATGCTGTTAATTTTCCCATACACAGATTTTGCTTAGAGTTCTAACTGTCCTCAGAGACCTCAGGCTAGGGTGACTAAACACCTTATATTCCCCTCCTGAACCATCTGAGACTGGCAATACCATCTCTCAAGGGTCTGCTGATTTCAGTCACAGCATTAAGTGCTCTTGCCTCTTGGTACAGTCCACATAGCTTTTTAGTTGTTGGACAGGTTTGTTGTTTTCTGTACTGTCTGGTTTATAAGAATTTCACAATGATTATCATCTGATCCTTACCATACGTAATGGGAGATGAAACAGTCATAAAGTAGGTCTAGAATCTACACATAATACCACATTCTTTACAGAACTTTATCATGTAAATTACACTCAGCACCCGTGAGCTCGGCATGGCAGCATACACCTATAACCCCAGCATGTGGAAGGTAGAAACAGAGCTCAGAGTTGGAGATTCACACAGAACATTTTGGGTTAGTCTGAACTCACAGCAAGTTCCAGTCTCAAAAAAAAAATCAAACAACAAAAGTAGGATTCGGGTACTCTGTGTGGTGGGACGACTTATACTACTTCATCTTTTACTTACTCAAATACTCTTTCTAGCTTAATTCTACTTTCAAGTGTTCACTACCATGCCAGATTTTAATTTTAGCAATAAATGGGGGAGGGGGATCAAGAAATCTACAATTGCATACCNTAATTTTAACACCAAAGTCTCTTATCTCTGGTACCTCTGCAGTGTANCACNGTAGGAAGCTTAGANGGCACAAGTAAACAGGGCACGAAGAATACAATATATCTCAGTTTTCTTCTAACCTCTTAAAAGTAACACTTTCAATTTTAAAATATTTTATGAGTTAAAACCTCATAATTGCAAGCTTGGTAGATGTCAAGAACTGACGAGACAATCAGTGTGGCATACTCAGTTAAGACAGCAGTACCTGGGCTGCTCCTGTGATCATGTTTGGAATGAAATCCTTATGTCCTGGAGCATCCATTAATGTAATCACTTTGGTTGTGGTTTCAAACTTCGTCATGCCAACATCCATCGTTACTCCCCTTAAACAAAACATAAAATGGTTCAAATCTACTATATAAATAGTCAGTGATGTGGGCTAAACCTCTTAATAATACGCTAAATGACAACCTAAATTCTTCATAATAATGGGAACTCTTTGACAAATTTATTTTGTATATGAAGCAAAGGACTGAAATATCAGCTATAACCCATTATCCCTGTATGTTTTGAAACCAAGGTTGTATATATAGCAAACTCAATCAAAATTAAGTATTTCCAATTTCCTTGATGTTTGGCAAGAGACTATAATTATGAACAAAAAAAGCTGTATATATACATCTCTAGATGAGAGAATTATAAATAAACACACATAAAGAAAAGAACGTGACAAACNATACTTTCAGGAATTAGCTTTTCTAATGTTCTAGTGTTCATATGTCACAAATTATAGAAATAAATACAGAAAACTTTCACTTGCAAAGTTGGCCAATAGTTACAATTGGAAAACAAGAGGTATCGGATGCCCAATTTTTAACAAATTAAGAAAGATAAATGGCAGTTTGCTTCATATTCCATTTCAACCTCTTGAACCAGGACCTCTTTTCAGACACAAAACGGAGATTCCAATAAGAAATCCTTAGAAAGGGCTACAAGAGCCCTGAGTCATGTGACCTCGGAAATGTAAAAGGAGAATCAGTTGGGTAATAAACTAGGTTGGCTCTAGACCAGTGGTTCTCAATCTATGAGTCACGACCCACAGGGATCAGATATCAGGTATTTACATTATAATTTATAACACTAGCAAAATTACAGTTATGAAGTAGCAACAAAATAATTCTATGGTTGAGGTCACCACAGCATGAGGAACTGTATTAAAGGGTTGCAGCATTAGGAAGGTTGAGAACTAGTACTCTAAACCATTCAAACTAAAAAAATTCAACCTTCCTTTAATAACAAGAGTCCCAAAACTACAATAATAAACTAGAGGTCTGCCATGGCAAAGGGAAGTGGGTCTCCTTAGTCAAACCATCTGAGCTTGCCTGAGTGATGTCTAATCCTGCTTAATATTCTCCAACACCTANGGGTTCATATCCTCTCATAAGGATATGAAAATGTCACTTAGCTTATTAATTTCCGTTCTTCAACATCAATTTGCAAATATTTAACATGATGGAATAAAGAACATACCAGTTTTTAAAAGGCCATTCAAGCAATCTACAGTGGGCTGAGCTAAAAGCACTTCTAATGTGTACTCAGAAACTTCTGCCGTCTAGAGAGTGGAGGAACAGTCTAAATTATAACATGGTGAGAGACAGAAAGCCAGCAACCACAGTGTCACTGCAACAAGCAGATGTTATAGCCTCAAAGCTCCAACGCTTGGTCATCATAGGAACAAGTGCATAGTAGCTCCCTTGCACTCAGCACTGACATAGTGAAGTAAACTTTACTAAGTCCTTCCAGCTTCAATTATACTCTTCTCAGTCTATTAATACACAGAATTAGGTTACACACACACACAGACAAAAAAAAGCCATATTCTTTGACAATCTGTCTGTTAAACCGGTGGGAATTACTTGGGCATCTGATATTGATGTCACATGCAGTTCTACTGTTTTTCAAAATATGGCAAGTAACAGTAAAGGGTAGAAAGCAGCTTTGCAATAATCTACAGAGAAAAAGATACCCACATGAGGGAGAAAGACCATGATGATACAAAATACCTGGTTATGAGAAACACTAACCATTAATATGACCTGCTTTACTGAGAACTGCCTTTACATCGTAATATAGAGAGTACTGCAGGAAAACGAACACATGCAGAAAAGTCTGCAAATCCAGATTCACTCTCTAATCATACTCAGATTAAAGCTATCAGAGATGTTCCAAACTAGTAACTGGAAGACCTTGCACAGGGCCTCCTGTGGTGTTAGTAATTCTTTTGACTTAGTTATTCTGTCTGTATCTGTCATTTCACTTTACGTAGGTGGCCTCTGCTTCTCCATCTCTGATAGCCTTAAATATGATATATACTTATGCTTTAAAATACTTCAAAAGAAATCCTCTCATTTTCTGGCCAGAAATATGTGATTNTCTACATCCTTCTGTTAGAANNCACCCAAATGAGCACTAAGTCCTGAGACAGACAGAAGGACTAACTGACTAGATAGATTCCATTGCTTCTTTTTGGATTGTCTTATGAGAACATAGAACACAAATTAGAAAACCGTGGAGGCCTCTATTCTGGACCTGCTGGGCATTCCAAATGTAGACGGAAGACAGTTTTACTCTTTACCTTTCATTCATAACCTGGTGCAAGACTGAGTCAAATTCCACCTGAACTCAAATCAAGACAGCGTGATACGCTGAGGCAGTGACAGCTGCTAGCTCTTCTTGCAGCAAAATCAACTTAGGAGATCTGCTGCTTCTNGTAGGTGGTTCTGGGCTTTGTTGTTTGGTTTTAGATAAATATTCTTAACCTATTCTCACAGAATAAGAGCATAAACAATGTACAAAACAAAAAGATTTTTTNAAGTTTTCTCTAATGCATTTTATGTTTTACATATTCAACACACATTGCACATTTATTTTAAAAGGACTGTATCATTTTAAACTGAAAATTTTGAAATATAGTGACTACCTTTCCCTTTCTTCTCCAGTCTCATCCAAGACCCATGCATATGCAAATGAAGCCTTGCCAGCCTTTTTAGATTCTTGTTCATATTTATGCATAGTTCTTTTGTTTACATTACCCAGCAGATAAAGCATATGGCCCATCAGAGTACTTTTCCCAGCATCAACATGACCTAAGGAAAATTGATTCAGGATTAATACTAGGTACATTTACAGATGTTTACATTGAGGCATTGCATGACTGTAATTCAATAGCTCAGGGCAGTATTTGGAGTAATAAATACAGATTTTTATCAAGGTTAAAACACCTAAACAGGGTGTGTGAGTGGGGGATGTTGCACACACTGTTTTAAAGAGGGCAATTTTTCCCATTTTTTAAAAAAATACATCCCATTTTCAAAGTGTTTACCAAATGAAAATGCCACAAGCCAGGTCTGATGCCCTCCTTGGTAACATGGTACCATTTCACCCAGGGTGGCTAGGATGCATTATGATGCAATGCCTCTTTGCCTAAGTCTATGCTGCCCCAAGTGGCTGTGAGCCTAGAGCAGAAGCTCCTGACANGGCAGAACAAGGGCATACCAATGACCACTAAGTTGAGGAGCTGCTTCCCGCCCTGCCGCTTCTCCAGCTCTGCCTTCACGTCTATTTGCTGCCTCAGCTTGCCAGACTTTTTCACTGGTGTTGGAGTTGAACTCAGCTCTTCTGATGCTTGAATGGAGGGAGGTAGGAGGGCAGATTTATGAGTGCTGGTCTCAGGAATGTTAGGAGAAGCAATGCTGCCATCATCAGCAGGAGGTCCTCTGTGAGGAGTAGGCAGACTATCTCCATTTTCCTCAGAGGTTAAGCTACAGAAAGAAGATCAGAAAGAAATGTCAGAAAGCCATTTCAACTGCTATCCTATTGTATTAGAGAGCAGAGATGCTTCTTTGTAATCCCTTACAGTTTGAATCTTGGCTAAGTGATTCACATCTGTTAAGGTGGAAATGAAAAGTGACCAGAGCCAATCCACCAGGTGTATTTGCAATGACATGATCAGGACTGGGTTTATCTGCAATGGTATATTAACCACTGTGTGACAACCTAGCTCAGTGTTTGGGCTTTATAAAAGAATACTTTATTGACACTGATCATCACCAGTTACTCGTGTACCGAAGACTTCTCTCTCTTCGTCACTTGACCCAGTATTTCAGTTACTGGTTTAGGAGCTTTGTATGTATCTCCAATACAATATATTATGTTAAGCTTATGTGCTGGCTGCTAAGACTTCTGAAACACGCCACATCAAGACTGTGACATTCTTAATTTAAGGGTTGTGTTATTTTATTCACTTTGTTCAGTCAAAGTCTCCCTAGCTGGACATAGTGGCAAATGCCTTTAATTCCAGCATTCAAGAGGCAGAGGCAGGTGGGTCTTTGTGAGTTCATGGCCAGCCTGGGCTACCGAGTGAGTTCCAGGCCAGGCAGAGCTACACAGTAAGACCCTGTCTCAAACAAAACAAAACAAGAGGTTCCTATGACAGAGTTAAATATAACTCAACACATTAAGGATAAAAAGGGTGTCTGCATCAATTCAATCATAATAAGAAAGGACATTAGCAAACTTTTAGAACTGAACCACAACTCAAAATGATGTGAACAAGTTAAAGTGACATGATAATGTAAGTTCCATCTCACCCATCACTGAACTAATACACGCTGGAGGAATCCTGCCTCCTAGGCCTGAGCTCTTGCCCACACTGAACCTGAAATTGAGTGAATAAAATCTTGCTTTTAAATCCCAACACTTTAGTGGGGAACCATTAAAATTCTCCTCTACCTAACACCGGGAACCATAGTCCCATTACTACAGATTTTTTAAAAGGAGACAAGGTTCCTGAGACTTTATTTCAAAATGCTGAAAATAGAAGTCATCCTTGTTAATATTTGATGACTTTTTTCCCCTGTATGCTTTGGTAAGTGAAGTATACATAATTTATAAATAGTACTTTTTGTTTGTTTTGTTTTTTATAAGACAGAGACTCATGGAGCCTAGGCTGGTCCAGAACTCTATGTAGCTGAGGATGACCCTGAACTCCTGACCCTCCAGTCTCCACCTCCCACCTGTTAAGGCAGCAAGTGTTTTGCCACCATGCTCAGCAAAAGTGTTATTTAGAGAATAAAAATTCTGAACAACCTTAAAGATGCTAAATATTAATATTGTACAATTCATTTGAGACACATGTAACTCCTTTCCCTTCTCTAGTAAAAACTCNTAGAAGAATTCTAGAGATTGATTTTAAAATAGCAAGTACTACCAAGGTTGACTTAGTCGTTTTTTTTTAGATATTTCAAATTCTAGGACTTTTTAACTGCTGTGTTTTTGACATGATGAACCANCTTATTCAGCATAAAAATTAAGAGGGGTTAGAAATATAGCTTACTGGTGTACAAGAGCTTGGTGTACAAACATGAGGATCTGAGCTCCGATCCCCAGCACCCACGTAAAAGCCGGACATGGTGGCACATATTTGTAATGTCAGTACCGGGGGTACAAACATGCAGATCCAGGGCACCCTAGCCCAAATGGTGAAACAATGGTTAAGAGTGCATAATGCTCTTCAGAGGACCCAAGTTCAGTTCCCAGAAGCAACCATGGGTGGCTTAATCCAACTTCCTCTTCTGGCCTCTACAGATACCTGCATTCATGTGCACATACCCCACACAGACACTTA
>LZPO01028214.1:2879-14172 GCA_001675575.1 Neotoma lepida | reverse complement strand
CAGCATGAAGACAGTACATGAAAAAATTAGGGGAGGTGGGTTTTGAAATTCTACCCAATCTTGGAGGGAAGCAACAGTAATAAAGGGGATCAGGGAGCATGACAGCAGTCCACAGAGGATCCCCACCTAAACAGATGAGGAAGCCACCGAAGAGTTTATCTTACTAGACACTGTTTACATCCTGAGTCTTTCAGAGCTCTGAAGGTTAAATTATGATAGNATTCCGANACTGGGAATACAAACAGAAACAACAGTCTGTTTGTAGACAGCATTCATTCCAAGGGATGTGCATGACACCAAGATAAACAACATGGAAAGAAACAGGGCAATTAAGAGAATTTTGAGAGATCAAAACCATGATTCCAGATGGGCAAGCACTATGGCACACAACAAAACATAGGGACTTCAGTGACCACTAAGACTCTAATCAAATGCACTACTAGAATATGGGATGAATTTAGTGACAGAGAGAGGAAACAACAACAGGAACCTGTGACTGCTAAGACCTAATCAAATACATTAATAGAATATGGTGATGAGTTAAAGGGAAAACAAACAGGAACCTCAGTGACTGCTAAGACTAACCAAAATACTGTTAATGAATACAGATGCATGGTGCTGAGATTCCTATAAGACNTGAAGAGAAATCCACAGCAAACACCCAGAGTCTAAGGCCACAGAGCAGANTCAGTGCACAGCAATTGGTGCATACNTGCATTCACTCAAGACTTANACAGCNAACACAATGTGAAGGGCAAGAAAGCAGCCAAGTGGAAACCTGAATGCTCAGTAGAGAGGGCAGCAGAGTATGTATTCACTTTCCTTGCACATCAACTGAAGGACTGACTTCTTCAATGGAGTCAAGTTTCACACATTATGAACTTGTGGACCATATCTGCTCACACTGATTTGGTCAAATCCATCACTTTATAGACAAATATTAAATGACTATCCAAGGTCACACAGATGGTTAATGTAATTTTTGCTCATTTCCTCCAGCTTTTTTCCCCAAGGCATCATCCCTTGTTCCAGTGTCTTCTGACTGTGTCTCCTCAGAATGAGAGACATGTGTTCCCAAGCTAAATCAGGGTCATTTTAAAGTAAAATATTCACAAAATAGCCTTGAGTCAAGAATCTAGAGGAAATGAAAATGTGTTGTCCACATCTTGATCCTGTAAATTTATTGAGTCAGATCATAAATTACTATCTGAGAATATGGCAAGGTAATGTTAAAATCAATCTTTCTGCCGGGCATAGTGGAGCATGCCTTTAAATCCAGCACTTGGGGGGTGGGGGAGGGGGCAAAGGTAGTGAGTTCTAGGCCAGCCTGGTTTACACAGCAAGTTCAAGGACATCCAGGGCTACATAGAGAGACTCTGCCTTAAAATTAATTATTTATTTAACTATGCCATTAGGTTTAATGTTTAAATTTCAAAGTCTCTTAAGAATATACTGGATGAGGTTAATCTAGCAGTTAGATCGGTTAGATCGTTCTCTGCCTGACAAATAATGTAAAATGATTTTAATTTCTACTGGGAAACTAGATGCATAGGCCATTGTTCCTATAAGGAATACCTGGACAGTCTTCTGTTCATTCTGAGTTTTAGGAGGTACAAAAGAAGTATCCAGGTCCAAGGCATACAATCCAGCGAGATGCTGTCAATTTTAGGTCAGAGGTAAAACCAAAAGCTTCAAAGTGACCATCTGAATAATTTATGGGAAACTTGAAAGGCCTTTGTTGTATCTTTGTGCACATACATATATCATACACACCCACGCGTGCAGACACACACACGCGCGCACACCCACGCACACGCACCCACGCGTGCAGACACGCACGCGCGCACACACACACACACACACACACACACACACACACACACACACACACACACACACACGCACACCAGTGCATGCATGCACATGCACCAGAGGAAAGAAGAGACCAACAGAAAGAAACGCTGGCACTCCTACTCCCTGCACTCTGAAAACTGCTCTCACTGATGAGCAAAGATGCTGGTGCTCATCAGCACCCTTCTCTCAGGAAAGAAAAGAAATAANTGAGAACATTTCATCTGGTCACCTGGGATAAAACAATTCTAGAGAAAAGGCTCACATGAATTAATCTGCCAGGTTGATTTAATAACCTTTGTCAAGCACAAACACCTATCCTCCCACTGAGTGGTTTCAGGTTCATCAGTAAACCGGTTCAGGAGACTTTTTTTTGGTTCAGGAGACTTTTTTTTTTTGGTTTTTCGAGACAGGGTTTCTCTGTGTTGTGTAGCCCTGGCTGTCCTGGAACTCACTCTGTAGACCAGGGATGGCCTTGAACTCAGAGATCTACCTGCCTCTGCCTCCTGAGTACTGGAATTAAAGGCCGCCACCCAGCTAGATGACCTTTTAAGGTTAGAGAATCTGTCTCCTCCACTCAGACATTAATCTTCACATGACTACAAAACGCTTGAACATACACTATGAAGTGCTATACAATAAAAACTTATCTAGGGAAAAAAAATCTTTTTAAACCCAATCANAACAACCAAGGAGCTTTCCCCCTTCTCTATATAAAACCCACAAACTAAAATGCAAGAAATACAAAGACGCTTTAATTAAAAATGTGGGCCAGTGAAATGACTTGGCCAGAAAGGCACCTACTGCTAAGCATGAGGACCGCCCTGATCCGCCACAGTAGAAGAGAACTGACTCTGCCAATTGTTCTCTTCCTTCCCTGCGGTGCCCAGCCCCCAAACCAATAAATACCGAAAGGGGGTTAAAATGCCTTTCTACTTCTTCATGTTTTGGAGGTATAGTACCTAGGCTCTAACAGTTGATTCCTTATTTTAAAACACATGTGAAAAAGGGAAAACGGGATGTAAAACTGTATGGTTAGTATGACCTTAAACCTGAAAGAACAAACACAGTACAGACTATGACTGCTTTCTTTGGATTAAAAAAACCGTAAGTGACAGCTTCTCCCCCCACCCCCAACCCAACCTGTCACCTTCTTAATATGAGACAAGGAGGTCTCACTGATGCAGTCCAGGATGGCTGGGAGTTCAAGGTCTTCCTGCTTCCATTCCAGACTCCTGGGATTACAGGAGTATGCCAGAGCACCCATTTTTGGTGTTTAACATTAAAAATATTCTGCTTTCATATCATAGAAGAGTGGGAATTTCAAAAGGAGGAATGTTTTTTTTTCTATTCCTATGCCTTAGAAACATTCAAACTAAATCCATAATATACTCCTTTCATGTGAAACAAATTTTCAAGTTTTTCATATCAAAACACTGTAAGTCTAAAAACATTTAAGATNAAAAACAACAGGGTTTCCCAGGTAAGTACATTTTTTGTCACCATCCATTTTCCTGTTAAGTGCATTTCAACATACCAGAGTCCATATGAATTCACACACATACTAAGATTTTCAAAATTTCAAGAAATTGGTGCCAATTTTCAAAAGAAAAACTACTTCAAATAAATCATTTCACTGAATCTAACCAAACATTAAAATTCTAGTTACCAGAGGTACACTGAGAAAGTACATCAACGAGCTAGAGACTAGACCACTTCCTTCAACAGTACAGCTGCACTCTGGTTGAATTATTCATTTCAATAGAGCTTTATAGCACAAATCCCCATCACATCCATCAACCAGCACCATCTCCAATAATGAGAAGGGAAAAAACAAATCACTGGAGAAAGGCTTCAGTTTTATGGAAATATCAGAATCCACTGACTGGTGAAAACAGAAACTTCAAGGCCTGAGGCTTCAAGGCTCCAAGGTTTAAATGGGTGCTTCAAAAGCCTGGGGACCAGAGTTCAGATCCCTAGAAACCCATCTAAATGCCCAGTGGGTATGACAGCCCACCTGTAATTAGTGTCAGAGAGCTGGCGCAGGGGAGTCCTAGAACAAGCTGGCTAACCAGACCAACAATATGGGTAGTTCTGGTTTGACTAAGACTGTGGCTCAATGAGTAAGGGGGAAAATGATGGTGATTCCTTCCATCACCTTGGGCATCCACATGCACAGCACACAGGTGCATGTGCACCCACTTGTATACATACACACACACATGCAAAAACATGCATACACACATGCATATTATACTCACATTCATTCATACACATACAATAAGTACATTTCAATCTATGCTGGATTTCATCATAAACCTTCAAACAAAATCTAGTACACAAAACAGAAGTTATAACCATTAGAGCAATAACAACTTCTACTGGTCATTTGGGGAGTAACTTTGATACTGTGCACTAAAGATTTATCCTTTAAAAAAAACCTTTGGGTTTGGGGAGAGGGAAGTGGGTGAAGTACGTACTGCACTGGCAGGGAGACCTTACTTGAATCCTCAGAATTCACAGAAAAGCAAAGGCAGGCAGGCAGGCAGGAGTGGACCCCAGGGGCTCACCTGTCAGTCAGCCCAGCCTAAAGGGCAAGCCCCTGGTTCTTAGTGAGAGACCATGTTTCCAAACAGAAGGTAGGTAGCTCCTGAGGAAAGACACCAAAGACTGACCTTTGGCCTCCACGTGTGCACATGCATACACAAAAAACACATAAACATAAAAACATATAAACACACACAACTGCATAAAATTACATTTTATTTATAAATATNATTGCTGCGACTAAAAGTTTTGCTTGTTATGCCAAAAACACAACAGCCTAAAAAATAAACCCTTTTTACATTACAGAATAAAACAGTTTAAATCCTTACCCCCAACCTGCCCCNGCAAAAAAACCCTCTAGACAAGTACACTGCTGCCCTTCAGCATTCTACTATAGGCTTTTGTTTCATTTCTTCTAAACTCTGGCAGATTTCTTGCATAGCCCCATGAATTACCCACTAGGAACCTCTCCCTAAAGATACACATTCATCTTCAGTATTATGCTCAAGCATAAGAAGTATGAGCAACATTAAGAAAGCATATTGAGAAATTCCTCAACAATATACAATCAAATTAACAAGCTCCTTTTGTGTGTCAAGAAATGCTGTGATGACTTAATAAATATGACATCATTAAACATCACAAGTACCCTAAGAACTATTAGTAGCCTGTTTTTAAAATTAAATTGAACTTGGGACTGGAGAAATGACTCAGGGGTTGACAGTACTGACCTACAGGATCAGGGTTCGATGCCCAGCACCCACATGGTGGCTCACAACCATCTGTAAGTCCAGTAATGGGGATCCAACATCCTCTTCCAGTTTCCANGGGTACCAGACCTACAAGTGGTATACAGGTATGTAGACAAAATACCCATACATATAAAATAATACTGAAATTAAAAATAAATAAAGGGAACTATGGCAGGGCTAAGTAATCTGCTAGAATGGACCTAGATGTCCATGCTTCTCTCCATTACTGTGCAAACCAAGTGAGAATCAACAACTTCCAGTCACAAATTCAGCAACACTGACCGTCCAGATAACGGAAAAGCCTGAGGAGAAATGAAAATCTCAAGGTATACAAAGCTGGAAACCAGCAAAAAAGGTCTACAGGAGTTCAAACCAGCAAGAGATAGCAAATACATTGTTTTAATAACGTTTGCAAGGTGTTAATTTCATTAACATTCTATTTAGATGCCATTTAGTTTTCCTGACCTAAAACACACAAACACACACACACACAGGCTTTTACAAACTCAACCTCATTTTTTTCCGCAGTGCTCAAAGTAATCAAAGCCACAGCCTACACATACTGAAAGCAATATACCTTCCAGTCTAGAGCTTCTCTAAGGACTTATCTCATAGAAATAAAAGTCCTATTTGGTAAAGATATGTTCAAGGGTATTCTATAAGCAAAGGTAAAACTGGAAACGGGTATATGAAATAAAATGAATGAGCTCCTATGTGAAAGACTTAAGTAAGTCACAGTACACCCAAATCATAGATTATATGACCCCATTTTTTAAAAAAGGAATAATCACTCTACTAAAAATATATTACAAAAGAGGGGAACTGAGTATTACTTAGCNTATTCTTCCTAGAAAAAAAAAATCCTTGTATATTTTTATATATTTTAAAGAACGCATATTAGAATGCTAAAAAATGGCCAAATGGCGAAAGTCTACAGATAATTCAACTAAACAAACAAAATCTCCAAAAAAGTTGAGTAACATGAATGCCTAAGTTCACTCGACTGGATTCTGAGAACCAAGTCCAGTTGCCTCCTCTCAGGCATTTTCCGTCTGCAANATGCTGTGCTTGCAGATTCCCATGGCAGCTTACTTCTCAGAGAAACGGTACTTCAGCAATGCTAGTCCCTAACAAACAGCTCCAGGTACCACAGACACACATCTCAGGAGCAGANTCACAGCTGGCATCACAACACCTCAAGAAGCACCACACAACTGTTCGTAACGCCTGGCAACTCAGTCACTAGTAAGAACTTCCAATCAGTGTAACATGAAATCCTTCAACAAATAGCTTCATAGANGCTGCTCTCAGGATTCAAAATTAAATATAAGGAGTAAATGCATATAATATTTCTGAAAGGTAGCCTCAGTATGTCCTAAACACCTCACGACAACCAACCTTTTCATCTGGCAGTTTCACTACAGAATCATACCTTTCAGGAAATAATTGAGACTGNACAAATATACAGTTTATAGTAGTAAACAAACAAGCAACTTGAATTCACGTAGCATTTAGTTAAATCATCAGACACCTCAACAATGGAATACTATAAAACTTTGAAGGGGGTTGGAGAGATGGCTCAAGGTTAAGAGTACATACAGCCCTCTCAGAGAACATGAGTTCAGGTCCCAGCACCCACTTAAGTAGCTCACAACTGCTTCTAACTCCAATTACAGGGGATCCAATGCCCTCTTCTGGCCTCCAGAAGTGCTGCATTCACATATGTGTGCACGTGCAAACACACACAAATAAAAATAAAATCTTAGAAAAATAATTCGAAGGAAGCTAGAGCAAGTGCTCCACGCCTATAATTGCAGCATTTGTGAGGCAGAGACAGGAGGACTGAGAAGCCAGCCTGGGCTTCCCACCAGGACTCTCAAAACTTTACGGAAAAGAGCCTGTGCCATAACTTTTTATACATCCCTAATGCTAGCACGTTTTCCTGATTTTCCTATAAAAGGAATATAAGATAATGAAATGCTGGCTTAACTGAATCTCATTTGTCCTTCCCTTCCCTGTGTCCCTCGCTAAATATTTCAGCGTGCAACAAGTAAGTAGTCAAAAGTTATTCTATTAAAACACTTGTAATTGCCAAAGAATGAAATAATTATATGTAAGTATATGATCTAAGTATAATCTTGGTAATTTTTAAAAAGCAAGGTTAATTAGGATTAGAAAGTTCTACATAATATTCAAGCAACGCATATATTGTACTAAATAATCATTAAGTGAAAATCTTTAAGAGTAAATTATTTTTAAATTAGGCAATTCGTGTTTCAATTTTTCCAGTGTAGGTGTACATATAAAGAGAATCTTAAAACATCTGAGAACATTACAAACTACTTAAGTTTCTTCACCGAATTCAACCACTTCCTCTCAAAAAACTCCCACATAATATTAAGCTCAAAGTCATTCTTAAGCTATCTTTACAAGATGTATAAAATTCTTATTATTGTTTGAATAAAAATACTCAGTAATGGATAAATTAATGAAAGTTTTCCAAGAAAATACATTTTCCATAGAAAACTAGAAAAGTCACTTACATAGGCCTATTTTAACAGACTACAAAACAAGAACTATAGTAAAAAGAAGTAAGTATTTAAGTGCATTTTTGAAAGGTCACACAGACTCTCCTATTAACCCTTCATTATAGCAGTTTTCACATCCATCACAGGATGAGGTGAGAAAGGAGTGGAGAGACTGCATCCCCTAACACTCCCATCACTCTGCAGTCCAGGGAGAAAAACACACGAGAAACAAAGGATCTTAGCACAGTGCTTTCCATTCTGCTTTCTTCTCTCAAGGACTGGACTCTTCTCAGGACAACAGCTATGATCTAAGTATGTTTGCAAAAACACAGNGTACGCAGTCACAGCATGGAACACAGATACAGTACATGACATCTGCTTAGTAAACAGAACCACTACCCAAACAGGGATTTATTTACTTACCTACTTAGTCTAAGGCAGGGCCGCTTACATAGCCCTGGCTATCCTTCGAACTCACTATGTAGACCAGGCTGGCTTAGAACTCGGAGAGATCTGCCTTACTCTGCCTCCAGAGTGCTGGGATTAAAGGTGTGAGCCACCACAAATGTAACAAGGAAAATACATCAGAAAACTAAAAGATTATCCCGTGATTTAATGCATTCTCCCATATACGCTCTTTTAACAGCTCATTCATATGAATGATAACAGAANTGTATGGATAACCTATTCTTAGGCTATGTGTATTTGCTACTAGTATATTTTAATATACATGTTAACACAATTACCAAAATTAAGAAAGATGTTAACATTTAATACACTATTTTAGAAATTACACTTATTACTATAAAAGGTAAGGGGTTTGTGCTCTGCCTCCAAAAAAAGAAATGANATATTTACAAAACTGTGCTAGACATAAGCCAAGAACAGAATATAGCGAGGTCAAGAATACAAGATGGCCCCAGTTCAGCCCTACACACTTTCCATTATTCTTCAACGATGCTGTTGAAAAGTGAAATTCCAGTAGCTGGACAGATGGCTTAGCAGTTAAGAGTATGTCCTGCTCTTGCATGAACTCAAGTTCTGTTCTGAGCACCTCATGTTGGATAATCCACTGTAACTTTAGATCCAGGGGAATCTGACACAATTTTCTGGCCCCCATGGGCACCTGCATTCATATGCACCCACAACCCCATAATTTAAAATATGAAATAAATATATTTTAAAGCTAAAATAAATAAATAGGACTCCTTCTTTCTCAAATAAAAGAATTTCAAACAGACCAAGAGAGAGGTTTAGGAAGACACTCTAAGAAAAATTTTAAAAATCAACTTAAAAGCAGATAAAGAATACAGAATATAAATGAGAGAAGAAAATTTTCTATATTCTAGCATATGTAATATAGTAAAGTTACTACAACTCAGAAGAGCTAAAAAATGAAAGAAAAGATTTTTAAAACAAGAGANAGGAGGCTGGAGAAAAGTCTCAGCAGCTGATGAGCACTTCTTGCAGAAGACCTGGGTCTGGTTCCCAGTATCCACATGGTGGTGTACAACCATCTGCAACTCATGCCAGGGGATCTGATGCCTTCTCCTGCCCTCAGTAGGCACCAGGCACCCAAACATACAGTACAGTCAAAGTACTCAAACACAGAGAAGAAAATAAACTCAAAGAGATGGAGGACAGGATCTGAAAGAAAGCTCAGGGGAGAGAGGAAAGGGTAGAAGATGCTACAGAAATAAAAGCCACGGCAGGCTCCGATTAGCAAGCTGTGCAAACGTGGAACATTCCCACAGCCTCATCCCCTTCAAGAGCAGTCCCCAGCTGATGACAGTGCTCTGGAAGGTTCTGAAACTTCTAGGAGGTGGAAGCTGGCTGGAAGTAAGTCACTAGTAGACAGAAATAGGGTTTTATAATCTGGTCCTGTGCTTTTAGCCTCATGGATTTTACCTGTAAACCATGAACCCAATGTTCCCTTAAGTTGCTTAGTAGGTAGGTTCATCACAGCAACAAAACCAGTAACTAATACACTAGTAACACAATAACAGAACATCCGAGAGGTCCCCCAGGTAAACAAGGGGGCTCCATCTACTATTTGTCATGGAAATATAAGCCACAAAAATCATGTTTATGTATTAGTAACTCAAAAAATATTTTGTGATATTCTGAAAGGAAGAGTTAAAAAAGGGATTCAAAGTAAAAAAGACAGAAAGTATAATCATGAGAAGTCAATCCATTTAAAAAGTAACTGAGANCTGAGTATGGAGACCTGTAATTCTACTACTGAGAAGGCTGAGGCAGGAGGATCATGAGTTTGAGCGAGCCATCCTCAGCTACACAGCAAGTTCTAAACCAACAACTGTAAACTAATTTTATGAATGGCTATCATCTTAAATAAAATGATAGCAAAAAGAACCCAATGCATTAGAGTATTCAAGGTGCTGCACTATCAGACTAGACTGGTACTAGACAATCTGTTAGAACACTAATAATGTAATACTTAATACTATTGAAAGCCTTCTGTATCCATGGAGACAGTGTTTTCTTGTCTCCAAGGATATTTTATAATCATTAAANATCCTTTCTCTAAAACTTAAACAGGGAAAGGAACCTATTTGAAAATAACTCAGAAAAACAAAACCGTCTACAAAAATATTAAAACTTAACAGAACTTCAAAGCTACAGTACCTTAAAATTTATTAGTAGAGCCTCAAGCTAGAGAAAAATTTAGTATATGTCACAACAGGTCTAATAATAAACCTACCTTTCTGTAAAGAGGAAAGATGTTGGTAGGGAAACCAAATTTATTATGTTAGCCCCTAATGTCACTGAATCAAAGATACAAAAGTTAAAAACAAAAGAATCTGTCAAAGGTATTAGAATAATGAATTATTTCATATTAATTAAATAATGAATCAGAACTTTCAAACAAAATGTCTTAAGAAAAAAGTGACAAATTTGATTTAAAAACTGAAAAGAATTTATCTTCTAAACTATAACCTAAGAGCTGAGAGTAGTGGTACATACCTCATCATCCCAGCACCTGGGAGGCTGAGGCAGGAATGTTATGAACTAGAGGCAGCATGGGCTCTGCAGTGAACTCTAGGCCAAAATGGATGACAGAATAAAAACTGTCTAAACAAAGCCATAATTTAAGACATGGCAAAATAGGAATCAGAAGTAACAATTACTATAAGGACTAATTTATNGAGCCTATAAATATATATAATTGTGTTTATAGATACATATATACATACACATACACACATATCCCTAAAACCTACTGAAGCTAAAGCAAAAAAAAAGAACAGTTTTAAAAAGAATACAGATAACTTAAAAATATGGAAAGGCAATAGAAAAAGTCTATGTCTGCAGGTGTGGTAACAATTTCCTCTGGGGTGGGAATAACAATACAGTGAGATACAGATGCATACAAAGACACCATGAGGAAGGCTATTATAGAACTCTCTCTCAACTCCAGCCTGAAAAGAACGTAGCTAGGTACAAGAGGAGAGGGGAAGGGAGAAGAGGAAGGTCAAAGAGGTATGCCCATAAGACTGTAGTGGGTAAACAAAACAGCAGTTAGTAGAGGGGCTTAAGGAATAAGAGCAGAAAAATTAGAAAAAGAGAAAGATACATGAACATTTCAGAAAATTT
>LZPO01028213.1:0-21274 GCA_001675575.1 Neotoma lepida | reverse complement strand
AGGGAAAACTGAAGTTTGTTGTTATGTGTGATTATCTGCTCTCACTGTTAGTAGTCTCACATGAAGAACAAGTTACATAACTGTAACATCTGTATAGAGGGCCTAGGTCAGTCATGTTCAGGGTGGCTGATTGTTGGTTCAGTCTCTGTGAGTCCCTATGAGCTCAGGTTAGTTGATCCTGTGGGTTTTCTTGCGGGAGGCTTGAGGCTTCTGGCTCATAAAATTCTTCTTTCCCTCTTCCACAGGATTCCCTAGAGTTCACCAACTGTTTGGCTGTGGTCTCTGCTTCTATTTCCAACAGTTGCTGGGTGAAGCCTCTCTGATGATAGTCAGGCTAGGCAACAATCTATGAGTATAGCAGAATATCATTAGTAATCATTTCACTGACTTCTTTTTTTTTGCCATTTGTTTTGAGTTCTATCCTAGGTCTCTATGGTATCCCGTCTCTGGGTTGTGACCCTCAAGGGTGAGCTCCCTCTCAGAGTATGGGTTTCGGCTATGCCAGTCATTAGTTTCTCACATAAACAATTTCAACATCGTCTTTACCCCAACACATCTTGTAGACAGGACAAATTGTAAATNAAAGGGTTTGTGGCTGGGTTCATGTCCTAGTCCCTTCCCTGGAAGTCTCGCCTGGTTACAGGAGATGGTCAGTTCAGGCTCCATATCCCTCCTTGCTAAGAGAAATAGCGAGGGTCACCTTCAAAGATTCTTAGGAATTTCTACTGCTTTAGATTTCTAGCTCATCCCAGAGATACTCTCTCTTTTCAGTTGTCCCTGCAGTACTCTCTGCNTCCATCTTCCCCCACCTGATTCCTCCTGTTCCCAAACCCAACCACTTTTCAGATNCCACCCCCNCACCTCCACNGGCAATGCCAGTTCTTCTTCCCACTCATAGTGAGATGCTTGCATCCCGCTATTATATCCTCCTTATTACTAAACTTCTCTGGATCTGTGGGTTGTAGCATGGTTCAACCATTCCTCCTACCAGAGTGTCTAGGACATACCACTAGATTTGATTTTATTAATAAATTCCCTTTTCATGGCTCACACTTTACCAAGACATCTCAGACCATTATTTTCAACTAATAACTTGAAACTCTACATTGGTTTATCACCCCACTGATATAGTAGTATATTGAATCTGAAATATAGACTTNTGAAGGACTTTATTCTACAAGGAGTCATTATATATTACNATTGCTACTATTGCTAAGTATACAGTTACTAAAGATAAAATTGATATTTAAAGAAAATATAGCCTAATATTACAAGAAAGCCCATAATTTGATGATGGTTTGTATATTAAAATAAACCAAAATACATACACATGTATGTAATATATATATTTAATTATACAAAATAAGTAGTAAATTATACATACATACACATAAAAAAGTTAGTGCTTAAAATATCAACCACTATACTTAGACTGAAATTAAGATCATTTCCTTTNCATTTTATATTAGAATTCTCTCACAGTTGGAATTACTGACCTGGATCTTGATATTACCATTTATATATTTGGCAATTNTGTAGTAAACATCAGTTCAGCCTTGTTGTAGCATAGGTAAAGATAAAAATGCCTGTAATTTTTATAGAATATATGCTCATGGTAAAATATTAACAGAAAACAGGTAAATGATTGTTATGGGACATACTTTCAAAGTCTATACATGCGAACATTTGGTCCTTAGCTGGTGACATTTCATTTGAGACTGTTCATTTTNGGGTTGAAAGAAATGAATCGCTAGTGACTTTGAACATGGAAATGGAAGACTGCGGTGGTTTGAAAGAGAGTGTTCCCCATAGATTTATATTGGAATACTTAGTCCCACTTGATGGAACTGTTTGGGAAGGATGAATAGGTTGGGTCATTGGAGGTTTGTCACTGGAGGAGGATTTTGAGGTTTCCAAAGACTCTTTCTCATTCCCAGTGTGTGTTCTTGCTATCTGTTTGTGAATCAGGATGTGAGCTCTCAGCNGCTGATCCAGTGCCGTGCCTGCCTGCTTGCCTTCATGCCTCCATGATCCTGGCCACGATTGTCTTATCCAGCCTCCTTAGAAGAGGAGTTGCCTAGACTAAGGGCAACTTGATAGATCATGGCTACCGGATAACCATGGGAGGCCTGCCTGTGTCTGAAGAGAAATAGAGGAGGAGAGGATGGAGGGATGGGAAATAGGAGGTAAAGTAGTGGAACTTGGAGGAGAGGACAGAGGGGAAACTTCCATCCTAGGTTCATGATTTCCCCCTTTTTAAATGTGCTTAGTACCTGGACTGTTGGCATTCTATCCATAAAATCTTTTCCTGTGCCATCGAGTTCAAGACTACTCCCCACTTTCTCTTCTGTCATATTCAGTGTATCTGGCCTTATTATGTTGAAGTCTTTAATCCATTTAGATATGAGTTTTACAGAAAACAGTTTGACTAGAACTATTTATTAAAGATTTTGTCATTATCTAGTGTGTATTTCTGTCTTCATTACAAAAAATNAAATGGCCATATGTATGTGAACTTGCTGTGTTANATTTCTCATGTCACTAACTATTAAAATAAGTGAAATATGAGACACATCTTCTAATCCAACATCAAACATATTTAAATATTTTATAATAATTCTGTGTTGATACTGTGTTGATACTGGAGAAGCATGTTGAAAGTTCACATAAAATTTAAAAGGGCATGGGAAACAAATAAAATGATATATATTTGTTCTTAATCTCCTCATATGGAAAGGAAGCAAAGAGAGTGCAAGTGTCCAATTCAGGATAAAGACTTCATATGGACTGGTTGTGATAGTCTTCTTGAAGCAAGGATCTAGAGAGGAACTNCTAGCATAGTACACTCAACAGTGGACTCATTTACTGATTAATCACTTGATGAGTCAAACATCTTAATAATCAAATCTTATCAAATCCCCTATTAATAGTAGCAACTTCTATGGGACATACAGAGCCTTTAACAATAAGTCGTTTTGCCCATATCTAACCAAGATCATTACATCACTTACTGGCATTCTGTAGATTGCAAAAATATTGATATGCATTTGTANTTGCTGATAAAAAAATACAACTTTGCATAAGATTTAAATATAACTTTAATGTAGCTTTACATATATGGCACAATGCAACTCACCACTTCAAAATCTCTTAAAAATATCACAATTCCGCTGATTGGGACCAAGAGGTGAGTATCCCCTTAGCGGAGCGCCCCAGCCTCTCAGTTCTGGGCCCAGGGCCACAGCCCTGTGCCCCCGCACCACCACCCATTGCAGTCCCAGTTTCAGGCCAGTAGGCAGGTCTCCTGCAGACTGCTTAGACCCTGTCTCTTATACACATCTAGATGTGTATAAGAGACAGGTCTATGAGTGTGTGTGTTTTTGTGTCTGTGTGACATACCTACACAAGTATACTGATTTCTAAAGGTCAATCTTTTAGTGATTTTAGAATAATCTCAGTGGGGCTATAATAAGTTGCTTTTAATGAGAATTTTACATTTATATGTGAAATTAAAGCATTATTCTTTATTCAAGAAAGTATTTTAATATNTATAATATTTATATATATTGTAANAAATATATTTCATTTAGGAACATAAGNCTTCAGAGTGTAAGAAATGATCTTTATTGTTGGCNATAGATGATAGATTCATTGAAACTGAAGTTATAGGATGTGTTTCACTGATTTTTCATATTTATTGGTNAAAGATTTTAACTAAATATGAATATAGGCCATTCAAGAAAGGACCTAGTAAGATTCCTGAATTTATCTCATGATTGTTAGCTTTTGCTTTCCTACTCAGTGTGCATAAACAGATTTCATAATAATATTTTGTCTAGTAAATTTGAAAATATATACAATAAATATTTTAATACCATTTAATAGGGTAAGCCTTCTGGGATGACAAGCAGTAATTATGTTAACAAGCATGTTAAATTTCAAAGTGAATGAAAAAATCATAAGTTTTTTTTTATTGTAGTGATTTTAATTCATGTTGAGTAAGAAAGATTACAACCTTAAGAGTACAACTGGGTTGACTCTTTCACCATTATTTTGTGCTTATTATTGAATGGTAATAAATATTTTTACCCCTTTATATAGGTGAAATGATGTGGTTCCACATGCATATGTTTCTGTTTACTTTAAATTAAAAAAAAAAACTATATTTGAAAAGCTACCTGACTTCTACTTTTCATGTATTTACTATGGATATTTTCCCACAATTTACAAAGGTGAGCTTGAATATAACTTTATCAGTAGACCATTGTCACTCTGAAATAAAATTGAATACCCTCTTTACCATGTGTTTCTGTCTACTCACTTTTACTCATAGAAATTATAAGCAATAATAAATTTTAAGCTTCCGTTGTCTGTTGGTTTACAGTCCATTAAGATGTAAATGTCATGACAACAGTGACATTTAGACTTACTATATTTAATTTCATTTTATGATATTTTGATTTGATGTCACTATATTTCCCGGGAGTTATAATTGTATTTGGTCAAGTATAGTCATTCAGTATATTCAGTGAATACAAATGAAAACAAATAGTGAATATTAGCATGTGATTAAGCCTAATAATATGTTCATGATGTTCATATTTTCTATCTTGTTAAGGTTTAAAATTAATAAAATTAATAAAAATAATAAACTACCATAGACTTGCAAAAATATTATAAAGGGATATTATTAAGATACAGCTCACAAATAAATTACTTGCAACTTTATAATATTCAACAATAAAATAAATATTCTGTAAGTAGAGAAACAAATATTAATTGAATAAATTATTAGAATAATGAAGCTATAAATAGGAGTGTGGGTGAAAGGGGAGACTATGATGCAGGGCACATATTTTATTTGATTTCTTATATTAATCAAAATAGTGAAAAAGAGTTCAATATCTTCGATTATAATAAGTACTACTGATCCTTTGAGACTGATAGAAGATTGATACTTGCATACATAGCAACCAGAGATGGAAGACCATTTCTTCACAGAGGGACATGAAAGTGCTGCTGTAGGAAATACTGAGCAAGTAGGGAATGGGGAAATGCACATTATGGTAATAAGGGACAACAATATTACAGACTTGAAAAAATCTAGGACTTGAAAGGATCTGAAGTCCACTATTGAGGAGTAAGTACTCTGTGTGTTGATTCATTGAGACAAAAGAAGATTGAATGAGTATACAATATACACAAAGAATCAGGAAGATGGAAATTTCTAATTAAGTCATTAGAGGTTAAGACCTCACAGGGTATATTTTTTCAGATCTTGCAACATGAGCCACTATGAAAAAGAAACTGAAGGCTGACTTAAAGTTTCCAAAAAGGTTAAGAATATTAAATGTTGGTGATATAGAAAAGTGGGGACTTGAGGTGAACTATGAAATAACAGTTTGTTTGACTAGTGATATGATTGTGTTGGTACATTTGACTTCATTCAAAGCTACAATAAAGATTAAAGAGGCTTGTTACTAGATATTCAATAACATGAGCCAAGTATGTGATATAATAAATAAATGGCATGTTTCATAACAATCATGGATACATGCACATTTTCAAAACATTGAAAATATTATTCAAAGAAAATGTTACTGTTTCCATTAAAGATTAAAGGATGTGCTTTATGTTTTTATTATACACATACAAAAAAAACATAGACCTCAAACAAACAGACAAAAAACATGGAACATCTTGTTCTCATTGTCTTATGGACAAGGCTGATGGTACCTACAATTGTCATCATGATTCTGCCAAAATTTTACCTAATTCAATAATACTGTTTTACAAAACATTGTTTGTCATAGGAAATCATGCTAAAGATTTTGAATGCTTAGTCAAGTGAAATTATCAATAACTTGTTCACTACAAGGTAAAACTTTTCAAACACTAAAATAGTTAGAGAATGTCCACAAACACATTCAAAAGTATTGACATTGCTCTAATGAAAAGTAGAAAAAATCGTAATTGGAATATCACTGAGAATGGGCTTAGAAAGCATCTGAAGTAATGTATACTAAGTATTTTATTGAGTATGGTACTATCACCAATTAAAGTATGACTTAAGAAATTAGAATGGCTATCCAAATTTAAAACGAACAAGTGTTAGAAAATTTGATCACTGATTAAATAAAAAGACAACTTTAAATGAATTATAATTGTTTGGAAAACATGAGAGGCTGGCTCAGCAGNTTTAATACCATTTAATAGGGTAAGCCTTCTGGGATGACAAGCAGTAATTATGTTAACAAGCATGTTAAATTTCAAAGTGAATGAAAAAATCATAAATTTTATTATTGTAGTGATTTTAATTCATGTTGAGTAAGAAAGATTGCAACCATAAGAGTACAACTGGGTTGACTCTTTCAACATATATTTTGTGCATAATATTGAGTGGTAATAAATATTTTACCCCTTTATATAGGTGAAATGATGTGGTTCCACATGCATATGTTTCTGTTTACTTTAAATTAAAAAAAAACTGTATTTGAAAGGCTACCTGACTTCTACTTTTCATGTAATTACTATGGATATTTTCCCACAATTTACAAAGGTGAGCTTGAATATAACTTTATCAGTAGACTTATTGTCACTCTGAAATAAAATTGAATACCCTCTTCACCCTGTATTTCTGTCTACTCACTTTTACTCATAGAAATTATAAGCAATAATACATTTTAAGCTTCCGCTGTCTGTTGGTTTACAGTCCACTAAGATGTAAATGTCATGACAACAATGACATTTAGACTTACCATAATTTAATTTTGTTTTATGATATCTTGATTTGATTTCACTATATTTCCCAGGAGCTATAATTGTATTTGGCCAAGTATAGTCATTCAGTATATTCAGTGAATACAAGTGAAAACAAATAGTGAATATTAGCATGTGATTAAGCCTATTAATATGTTCATGAGGTTCATATTTACTATCTTTTTAAAGTTTAAAATTAATAAAATTCATAAAAAGTAATAAACTACTATAGACTTGCAAAATATTATAAAGGGATATTATTAAGATATAGCTCACAAATAAATTTGAGAACTTGCAACTTTATAATATTCAACAATAAAATAAATATTCTGTAAGTAGAGAAACAAATATTAATTGACTAAATTATTAGAATAATGGAGCTATAAATAGGAGTGTGGGTGAAAAGGGAGACTATGACGCAGGGCACATATTTTATTTGATTTCTTATATTAATCAAAATAGTGAAAGAGAGTTCAATATCTTCGATTATAATAAGTATTACTGATCCTTTGAGACTGATAGAAGATTGATACTTGCATACATCACAACCAGAGATGGAAGACCATTTCCTCACAAAGGGACATGAAAGTGCTGCTGTAGGAAATACTGAGCAAGTAGGGAATGGGGAAATGCACTTTATGGTAATAAGGGACAACAATATTACAAACTTGAAAAGATCTAGGACTTTGAAGGATCTGAAGTCCACTATTGAGGAGTAAGTAGTCTGTGTGTTGATTCATTGAGACAAAGAAGATTGAATGAGTATACAATATACACAAAGAATCAGGAAGATGGAAATTTCTAATTAGGTCATTAGAAGTTAAGGCCTCATAGGGTATTTTTTTTCAGATCTTGCAACAAGAGCCACTATGAAAAAGAACCTAAAAGTTGACTTAAATTTTCCAAAAAGGTAAAGAATATTAAATGTTGGTGATATAGAAAAGTGGGGCTTGAGGTGAACTATAAAATATCAGTTTGTTTGACTAGTGATATGATTGTGTTGGTACATTTGACTTCATTCAAAGCTACAATAAAGATTAAAGAGGCTTGTTACTAGATATTTAATAACATGAGCAAGTATGTGATATAATAAATGAATGGCATGTTTCATCACAATCATGGATACATGCGCATTTTCAAAACATTGTAAGCATTATTCAAAGAAAATGTTACTGTTTCCATTAAAGATTAAAGAATGTGCTTTATGTTTTTATTATACACATGCAAAAAAACATAGACCTCAAACAAACAGACAAAAAAACATGGAACATCTTGTTATCATTGTCTTATGGACAAGGCTGATGGTACCTACAATTGTCATCATGATTCTGCCAAAATTTTACCTAATTCAGTAATATTGTTTTACAAAACATTGTTTGTCATAGGAAATCATGCTAAAGATTTTGAATGCTTAGTCAAATGAAATTATCAATAACTTGTTCACTACAAGGTAAAACTTTTCAAACACTAAAATAGTTAGAGAATGTCCATAAAAACATTCNAAAAGACAACTTTAAATGAATTATAATTGTTTGGAAAACATGAGAGGCTGGCTCAGCAGTTAGTTGTGATTCTCATATTGTCTTTATAGAAGAATAAATTTTGGTTTTTAGCATCCATACCAGGTGTCTCACAACTATTTACAAGTCCAATTCCAACGTATCCATCATCCTATTTTAGCCTCTGAGGGAAGCTGTTCTAATGTGCATATACAAACAAATATGAAGAGTTAAACAAAAAACAACAGCAAAACCCAAAATAGAAAGTATCTAAGGAGCTAATTTTTACAAAATTAATAAAGGAATGCTAAGTTAATATTTGGTTTTAGAATCAAAACAGGCTAATAACTTCAGGGCAATGAATGCAACTTTGGGACTTTTATTTATTCAATAATGCTAAATATCCGTCTAGTAGAGAGAAGTCAAGCTGAAGGTGAAGGCCTTATGTCCATTGAGGACACGCTCAGTAATATGCTTTGTCAATTTCAAGTTTAGCTTATTCCCTTGATACCTCCTCTCTTAAAAATAAAACATTAATATGTTTGAATATATATATTTTATTTTAAATATGAAAATATAGGCCAAAATATTTAATTTCACAAAAATATATAATTAAGGTGAAAATATTAGCTACAAAATGAATTTTTCCTATTTTTAATGCATAATCCATCAATTTAGAATATTTCCAGTAAAATAAACTTGTATATTGGATTACATATGTAGTAGTGTATATATTGGAAAGAAAATAATCATGAGATTGTAGAATTATATGAAGGAAGTTTTATTCACACGTTTAAATAATAATTATAACCTACTTGAAATATTTCCTACTGACCTGAAACCTTTAAATATTGTAAGAAAAAAATATACCATTTGTTAACTGTTAATACACAGTAAGTTGTATTTCTTCTTTTACCGTGTCACCCTAACAAACTTTTCCTCCTTTGGGTCTGGGTAATTCAGTAGTAGTGACCATTCCTCAAACTTTGAATCTGCGAATGATGCTATCATATGTTACACAAAGATTATGCTAATCTGAACGTTCTACCTGCCTTCCTTAGCATGCTCAGCTTCCTCTAGTGTACTTTCTCCCTGTTACCTAAGGACATGATGTTCTCTTTTTCTTGACTATTCCAAAATGTAGTTCACATAGTTAACTTTTATAACATTATATCTATCCTCTTTTGAGATTTCTAAGAAGCAATGTAGAGGTTACCTTCCTTCAAATCATTCCTAATATATATTTCTTTTAAAAAATCACAATCTTGAAAAGCTTCCACCTAGTCTTCAAATAAATAAATCTTCTCAGAATCATAAATAATGGCTCAGTTGTGAAGTGTTCCAGCCCTCATTTGACTTAATATATAACTTACTTTATCTCTAGGTTATAGAGATCTCCTTACCAATCAAACTCACTTGATTCTTTCATTCATTCATTTTACTAATTGCTACACAACCCTCTGTCCTGTTAAGACAGAAAGCCTAGTACTCACTCATCCAGTAACATTAATAAACTGGTTTCATATACTTAAGCATCTACCATTGTTTGCAATCCAGTGGCTGCAATATGGTATGGTAAGGGCAAAGGTGACTCTGTTCCCTTTGGTCTCTATCCCGCCATCATATCCACCTGATTGCCAACAGTAGCTTTAGAGGAACGGAGAAAGTGATTTGTCATCATTGACTGTGCTCATTGTTTTTATAACCTATACTTAACATTCCTGCTAATTGTTACTATTAAAATTAACATATTTTATTAATTATTTTTAAAAATTTCATGTATTATCATAAATGTATTTTAGTTGCATTTGCCCCAAACTCATCCACCTTACTCTTCCATGATCTAATTCCTACCCCTTAGTCCATTCCTAACTTCACATCATCTTTTTGTTTTAAGCCATCAAGTCCTATTTGTGCCACCCATGCAGTNAAAAGACAACTTTAAATGAATTATAATTGTTTGGAAAACATGAGAGGCTGGCTCAGCAGTTAGTTGTGATTCTCATATTGTCTTTATAGAAGAATGAATTTTGGTTTTTAGCAATCTATACCAGGTGTCTCACAACTATTTGCAAGTCCAATTCCAAGGTATCCATCATCCTATGTTAGCCTCTGAGGGAAGCTGTTCTAATGTGCATATACAAACAAATATAAAGAGTTAAACAAAAAACAACAGCAAAACCCATAATAAAAAGTATCTAGGAACCAATTTTTACAAAATTAGTAAAGGAATGCTAAGTTAATATTTGGTTTTAGAATCAAAACAAGCCAATAACTTCAGGGCAATGAATGCAACTTTGGGACTTTTATTTCTTCAATAATGCTAAATATCAGTCTAGTAAAGAGAAGTCAAGCTGAAGGTGAAGGCATTATGTCTATTGAGGAAACGCTCAGTAATATACTTTGTCAATTTCAAGTTTAGCTTATTCCCTTGATACCTCCTCTCTTAAAAATAAAACATTAATATATTTGAATATATTTATTTTATTTTGAATATGAAAATGTAGGCCAGAATATTTAATTTCACAAAAAATATATAATTAAGGTGAAAATATTAGCTACAATAATGAATTTTTCCTCTTTTTAATGCATAATCCATCAATTTAGAATATTTCCAGTAAAATAAACTTGTATACTGGATTACATATGTAGTAGTGTATATATTGGAAAGAATAATCATGAGATTGCAGAATTATGTGAAGGAAGCTTTTATTCACACGTTTAAATAATGCACTATAACCTACTTGAAATCTTTCCCACTGACCTGAAATCCTTTAAATATTGTAAGAAAAAATGTACCATTTGTTAACTGTTAATACACAGTAAGTTGTATTTCTTCTTTTACCATGTCACCCTGAAAATCTTTTCATCCTTTGGGTCTGGGTAATTCAGTAGTAGTAACCAATCCTCAAACTTTGAATCTGCAAATGATGCTATCATATGTTACACAAAGACTATGCTAATCTGAACGTTCTACCTACCTTCCTTGGCATGTTCAGCTTCCTCTAGTGTACTTTCTCCCTGTTACCTAAGGACAAGATGTTCTCTCTTTCTCGACTATTCCAAAATGTAGTTCACATAGTTAACTTTTATAACATTATATCTATCCTCTTTTGAGATTCCTAAGAAGCAATGTAGAGGTTACCTTCCTTCAAATCATTCCTAATATATATGTCTTTTAAAAAATCACAGTCTTGAAAAGCTTCCACCTAGTCTTCAAATAAATAAATCTTCTCAGAATCACAAATAATGGCTTAGCTTTGAAATCCCAGCTAAATTGATGTTCCCACCCTCATTTGACTTAATATATAACTTACTTTATCTCTAGGTTATAGAGATCTCCTTACCAACCAAACTCACTTGACTCTTTCATTCATTCATTTTACTAATTGCTATACAACCCTCTGTCCTGTTAAGACAGAAATGCTTAGTCAAATGAAATTATCAATAACTTGTTCACTACAAGGTAAAACTTTTCAAACACTAAAATAGTTAGAGAATGTCCATAAAAACATTCAANAGTATTGNCATTGCTCTAATGAAAAGTAGAAACAATCATAATTGGAATATAACTGAGAATGGGCTTTGAAAGCATCTGAAGTAACATATGCTTACTCATCCAGTAACATTAATAAACTGGTTTCATATACTTAAGCATCTACCACTGTTTGCAATCCAGTGGCTACAATATGGTATGGTAAGGGCAAAGGTGACTCTGTTCCCTTTGGTCTCTATCCCGTCATCATATCCATCTGATTGCCAACAGTAGCTTTAGAGGATCAGTAAAAGTGATTTGTCATCATTGACTGTGCTCATTGTTTTTATAACCTGTACTTAACTTTCCTGCTAATTGTTACTATTAAAATTGACATATTTTATTATTTTTAAAAATTTCATGCATGTATCATAAATGTGTTTTAGTTGCATTTGCCCCAAACTCATCCACCTTACTATTCCATGATCTAATTCCTACCCCTTAGTCCATTCCTAACTTCACATCATCTTTTTGTTTTAAGCCATCAAGTCCTATTTGTGCCACCCATGCAGTTGTGGATTTGCAGCCACCTGCTGGAGCATGCTCAAGCTAAGAGGGGGCATACCCTTGAAGAAAATTGATTCTTCCTCTCCCAGAAGACATGGATTTTCAAGAGTGTGAAACTTAGCATTGCGAGTTTCATGATGCTCCTGCCTCAATNAAGGAATGCTGATTAGCTTAATTTTGCACAGGCAATCAAGCTACTGTGAGTTTATGAGTACAGTGGTCCTGTAATGCCACGAAGACTATTTCAACATTGTCCCCTGACTCCTGTCTCATACAATTTTTCTGTCCCTATGTCAGCTGTTATCTCTGAGCCTTTGTGAGGAGAGTATATTATATAGGTATCCCACTTATGGCTGAACACTTACTTATCCACAAACACTTACTCATTGCACTTTGACCAGTCGAGTTTCTGAGTTAACTACCATCCACTGAACAAAGAAACTCCCTGAATAGGTCTGAGAGTTCCATTAGTCTTCAGGTTCACAATTAATAGCAGTAAGGGAGTAAGAGTGAGATTCTATCATCTATTAAACTACTAAAGAGCTATAAACACGTGCCTGGTTTCTGAGAGTGTATGTTTAAGTTGTATTCTTATTTTCCATAGTCATTTAGATTAGCAGAATTAAGGGCAAAATAATTTGAGGATAAAGGGGAANGATGTTCCCTGCATGATACGTTATAACCTTTTGCCATCCCTTTGTTACCTTTATTTCTTTTCTATGGAAATTTATTCTGTCCTTTTCCCTGTACGATAAAACTTCTCTCTTGTTGATTTTCTTTTTCCCACAATGTAGAAAACCTGATATTCTTTTCCATTCATGTATCAGCGTGTACTTTAAAGTGTAGTTTCAATGCTTGCCTATCTGGTTATAAATGAGTGAAAGTACAGAATGCACAGGTCTGAATCTAGAGGTATTTATTCTATCATGNATGATATAGATATAAAATAACTATTTCCATATCTATAAATAAGATTAAACACAAGGTTTACATATTCACACATTGATATAAGGTTCATGGCTCTGTGTATCATATTGAGTTGTTCCCAGATGAAAGAAGGCATATGCAGAGTAAAAAAAGACTGATATGTGCATGTCAGCTTTGTTTGTCTGGAATACGCATGTATCTTCCCACTCAGGGTAATAGAGCCTAACTGTGGAGNGACGTCATCAGCCTGGCTGCTATGACTCTTGATAGCAGCAGGAATGAGAAATGTTTCAATAGTCATTTCACCATGATGACCTGCCAGGATAGAGAGTTCTTGNCCTCCGAGTTGGCACAGTCAGACAGCTACAGTGAGTTACNGAGAAATGCAGCTTGACAGATCAAGGATTTCTTTTAGAATGATTGAAAAGCCAGAATAAAATCATGTATCAAGTTTCTGGAATCCTTCTATTAATAAATTAATTTCCAAAATCATCACACAGAAGATTACTGTTTTAAATAAAATTGAAATCAAATTGTCTTCCTGTTTTAGCAATTCCCATCATACTACCTGATATTTACTATCAAATTACTTCCAGATTAAGTAACATTATTTTCCTCTGTCACTTCTCAAGACAAATTAATTTTTATCATTTCTTAGAGATGTATCGATTCAAATCAGTTCTAAGGACGTTTTTTATATGTGTCATGAAGGAAAAGATTGAGGGTCTGTTGGGCCCTAAGGGGACAGGGAACTGACAATGTTCATATAAAACCCTGTCTCACTGTGAGTTCCTTATTAAATATAAGGCCAGGTAATACTTTACACTGCTACATTTGTTGACTAAAGAAAAATCTTAAGATTGTCAAGAAATCCAAGAATCTGTCTAGAAGCTGAAGTAGGAGGATGTGAACCATCTAGAGTACAAGAAATTTACCCTCACTATGAGATTGAAAGCTTTCCTTAGTGTAAACGAGGAAATGGCTTATATTTCATCCAACTACTAATCTACCAATTTACTGTATTATATTTGCAAGAACTGTGATGCTCATTGGAATGTGTGATGATAAAATATTTTTAGGAAATATATTTAGGAAATATTCCTACCTACTTTCTGATATATATATAGTATCTAAATAGGAGACAGACATTCAACTCAGTTACAAAGAGTACAGAATATATATCTAGTATTATTTTAGGAAGGGTGTGGGGCCTGATGCAGTGTTGTAACACTTTATGCATGGAATATACAAAGTCCAATGCAAGATTCCCACCACAATAATAATGATGATGATAAAATGTCAATTACATTATTTGATCTCATCTAATTGTCAATGATTAAACAAAACAGTATTTTGGTGTCTTAAATATTTCTAAGTACACAGGGTGTTATTTAAATATTTTCAGCTTCTAGTCTGTTACATGTGGTATAGCATATAAACTAATATATACCTCAGGCTGTTATTTAAACAAATAAAGTGACTGTATGTATTATCCTTCAAAGAATAATTTGGCATGCAATGGGTACTGAATGTGTAATAATCATAATCCCCTATCACAACAATATTCTTTTCCATTATTTTCAATGTGTTTCTATGTCTAATATAATTATTTCTACCATGTGATGTTGTTTTTGTAGCAGTTTATATTTCAGAGAAAGGAGATCATACACATGCTGGATTGAAGCCNTTGATACTAATGAAGACTTTTCATCTTGCTATTTCCACATAACTTGTTTGAAACCAGAGAGAAAAAAAACTGTAAAGCCAGAGCATTTAACTTCTCCCCCTGGTGAGTACTCTGAATGTATCTATCTTTCTTCATCAACTTCAATTATTTCCCANGCTGAGCACTCTATGACCTACATATAATGCCTTTATTTAAAGATCACTTATATATAATGCAAAATCAAACTGAGTACTAAAAAAATAATAAAAATAAATATCATTTAAAATAAAACAGAAGAATTCCATAAGAAATCATAATTAAATGAAAAGAAAATTAGTTGCCTTACAGAAGTGCTACCATGAAGCAATCCTTCTGATGGAGATAATAATGATTTTAATACTAGAAACAAAGGCATTCCTGAAACTGTTGAGCAAATTTGAAACATGTCTTCACTCACTGTAGAGAAATGTTTTGATGTGAACTAACACAAAAAACTGTGAGTTCCCTTTTACTGTTGAGTCCACTTGTGGTGGTATTGTTATTTTTGTTTGTGTTGTTATGAAGCAACAAAGGCTTAATATTTTTTTTTTACTTTTTATTACTTTATTCCTGGTGACAGAAAACATGCTTCCTGATAAATTAGTTATATATATATATGTGTGTACATATATATATGTGTGTGTACATATATATACATATATATGTGCATGTACATATGTGTATATTATATATATACACACATATGCATATTGGATAATCAGTCTGTATTCTTTTCTCTGGAAGACNACTCTATTTTCTCCTTCTTTCAGCACTCCTTAGATGACCCTAGGTCTTTGTGTCATGCTGAAGCAACATGGATTTTGCCTATCCACCCTAGTATGTCTATTATTGTCATTTTTAAGATCATGATAGGCATTTATGCTGGATACATATATGATACAACTCCAGCGCCTAAGACTCTAGCATCATTGCTGGAGGGGACTTAGGAAAAGTGTAAGGGTCAAATGATCAGAAAGTTAGCTATGAGATTGTATCTCCAAAGAATGTCAGCATCTACAGCCATAAAATCTCACGACATATTACTCTTTAAAGCACCGATAGTAATTGTTTAATTTCATGAAAGCAATTGTTTAATTATTTTCTGATAAGGTCATATTTAATGACTCACAATTTCTTTAATTTCAAGTTATTTAATAAGGGGTTATTTTAAAATGTATATTTTTTCAAAAATAAAATAGTAAGAAAATTATGTTTATTTAGCATGTGGGGGCATGGGAGCATCCGTGCAGACATATTTTAATAGAATGAATATGGAAAATTTTTAAGAATTCTTCACCATATAGGGTCCAGGACTCAAATTTAGATTATCAGACTGAGTGGTAAATGCCCTTGTACACTGAGCTATTTCTCTCATTGACCCAAGAAAGTGCTATTCAGAAGACAGTCACCTTATTTGAATGACTATATACTTGCATTGTTTAACAGGAAATCATCCTGTGTATCTGTACTCCAGTGTCTTGCTTAACACAGTCTTTAAATGTAGTAGAAATTTATGGAAGGCAGTCAGTAATATTCTATTCTAAACTATGAAGACCAAATATATAAAAAAATGAACATGTGTAAAGTAGGGCTTACTATTATCAAATAAGTTTTAGATATGTATGTTGTAAATCATATAAACTGGAAAAGTACTCTCTAACATAGGAAGACGACAGTTTTCATAAAGATTATTGTTGTGGAATATTAGTTTAACAATACAAAGATGTGTTGCATTTCTTTATGTTGTAGAGTATTAGTTTAACCATGTAAAGGCATACTGTATTTTTATGTTTTGGAATATTTATTTAAATATGTAAAGATGTGTTGCATTTGTTTACCTTGCCTACCTAAGGCACATGGTTGATCTAATGAAAAGCTAAATGGCAGATAGCTAGGCAGGACTTTCAGGTAGAGAGGGTAAGTAGGAGGAGGAATCTAGGCTTGAGGGAGACACAGAAAGAGAATGAAGGAGAAAGAGGGACGTATAGGGGCCAGTCAGCCAGGCAGCCACCAGCCAGCCAGAAAAGAAGGAAGCAGGAAAGTAGGACATACAGAATGAAAGAAAAATAAAAAACCCTGAGGCAAAATGTAAATGAAGAGAAACAGGTTAAAATAAGTTATAAAAGGTAGTGGGATAAGCCTAAACTAAGGTCGAGCATTCATACCTAATAATAAGTCTCTGTGTCATGATTTGGGCCCTGGTGGTCCAAGAAAGCCTACTAAAGATCATTAACATGAATATAGATATGTATGTTTGTTAGAGATTATTTGATTTTAAGTGGAAAAATAGTATTTATATGTCTGTAATTTGAAAGAAAATTGTTTCTGCTTATTCTACACATTTTCAAAATGAAACATTATCAATTGCTTATATGTGTATTTCTGCCCATGATAATTCTATTTTCCTTCTATAATAGGATATTTCTGAAGGCAGTTCTACTCGATTTTTTTTCGGACCAAATTAGAATGTTGTGTAAAATCTATCCATAATGTTTGATTTAATAAATGACAATGTATTATTTACAGATAATAAACATGGAAAAACAAGTCTAATATTTAATTAATTTTAAGGTAGGAAACAAGAGGCTATGGACATGCTTCCGTAGTTAAGTGAACTTTTTGCTTATCTAGGTGTNCTGTTTTTGGTTCCCAGGGCCCACCTCATATCCAAGTTCACAGTCTTTTTATTTCTAGGTCCAGAGACTCTCATGCACTCTCGTGGACAAAACAGTCACTGCACACATAAACACAGACAAAATACCAATAATACATAAAATAATAATTAATGTTTTCGGAAAGAGAGGAAACAAGCAATCTATATTTAATAAATTTCAAAATTTTAATATGTATTTATCACAGATAATGTCTCTGATTTAGTATGCTCATTGTTTCCTATTTTACTATAAATATTTTTTGCAAAACAAATATTTTTTCCGTAATAGTAAATAATATAAACTTTTAAAATACCTTTCTGAAATTTTGTCTTAAAAATTGCAGGTTAATCTAAATTCAAGTCTTGACTAAAATATAAGTATTTTTACTAAACTATCTACCATGACCAAATAAATTTAGTAAGATTTTATTATTGCTACACTTTTTGATCTCTTCCCTTTGAGTTTAATTTCCCATCAGTATATTACATATGTATTGGGATCCTGAGGTTGTACGATTACTCTCTGACCAGATGATGCTTACTCAACCCAGAACTTGGTGACTACATGATAAGGTTCTGTCTCTTTTGTTCTCCATCTTAAAATTACTTGTTTACAATTTTTGATTCATTTACGGTATATTGATGCATTTTATATTGGCATCTATTCAAAGTTTTGGCAGCCATAACAAAAATAAAATTTTTTTTTCTGAAAATTTGTGTTTTTTTAATTATAGGTAATTGTGCCTAGTTGTCTTTCAAATAAACTCTTATTTTGAATAGGAGCTTGTTTATAAAAATTTACCTAAGTGACTCTCTATTCATGGAGAAACAATATTTTCATATTGAAAAATGTCCTGATTGCATATTTTTAAGTCTTTAAAAATAATATTAAATTAAGGAATATATCATCCCTTTGCTTGTGTTATTATAATCAATTTTTTGTATGAATTTAAAATTTCAGAGAAAGCTCAAAAGATGTTTTGAAATAATTTTTGTGAAAGCAAATTCAGTGCATGCAAGATTTATTATTATATATTCACAGTAAAACATTGCCTCCTGTTCATATTTGAACTTCCATGAACACTTGATAAATTAAGTACTTTAATTACCCTCACATCCACTCATCATTATGTGAAAGTGTCCAGGCCAATGTCAAGGTCAGAGAGAGGAATGGAGACCACATCATAGATCTGGAAGAAACAGAAGCTAAGTCCAAAAATCTGTTATGCTAGGAGAATTCTGGCAGACTACTCTGAAGGACATATACAATATTAATTATATGGAACTAAAACTGTCTGAAAACATCAAGTAGGAAATTTTAAACCATATATCCAAGATGTTTAGTTTATCAAAATGTTGGAAAGGAAAATAATTGTCAGGGACCAGCCTGACCTGTCAAACAGTCCTTGAAGGGAGGAGTGAAGATTATGAAATAATAGATATGAAAACATAGAAGAAGAAAAAGACAGAGGCACAGGATAGCTTTAGGAGGGTTCTTGGGTCAATACCACAGTTGCCTCGAGATTATTCCTAATAGGCATTTTATAAACCAGCAAGGGAAGGAGCAAAAGACCTCCCCCTTTCAAAGTCAAGATACAAAATACAAACAGGTCTAGACCCTTCCTTAATTTTCAAAATACCTGGTAAACACATCTTATGGCAAAGCATCTTGTAATTAGGCCTTTAAGTATAAGACACCTGGTAATCGTGCCTTTGGCCAAAACATCCTAGTATGCAGCCTTTTTGGGCAAAGCAATCTCAGACTCTCTGACCCTGAGTCCAGATGGAATAAAGCCTCACTATGGAGTCTCTGTGGACCCTCACAAATGGCTATCAATATGCTTACTTCTCTCTACATAGAGTATGATAAACATCTTAGAGATTTTTGATAAGTTGAAACACATATCAAAAAAATAAGACAATTCAAATTAGAAAAAAATAAAATAAATTACTGTCTATACTAAACGATTCTACTTATGGACGTGAGCTCAGCTATTCATTATTCAGTACATGACATATTTGTATCATTAATATCAGTAGTTTTAAAGGTGAATCCTTTTCTGTGATACATATAAAAAGCAGAGTACAGAGTGTAGCAATAACAATAGTGGCAGAACGGTCTAGTAGAAAACATTCTTTTAGAGATATCTTTTCACAATCTAAGCGAATGCTATANTAGTATTTCAGCCAAAGCATTTACTTTAGAATTAAGATGGGACTTCTGGTGGTTACCTTCAATTCCCTCTTCACACACAATACATAGTCTATGAGACAATTGAGTTCAGGTATCCCAGCCTACTGTTCACTGATTATGTCTAGACCATACAGATAAGGTTGGAGATGGACTGATTGTCAAAATCAGATATGATGGTAGCTGAGAACCCAGGAGGTAGTGTGCTTTGCTTTACAAGGAATAGGCTCAGGAAATAAAGAAATGCACAAAGCTAGAATCAGAGATCTGCAAATGTTCTTTAAATTTTCAACAAACAATAGAGAGATGTTACTGTTTAATTAAAAACTACCATCTTTGAACCAAACAAAAACTATGCTAAAAATTAAAGTTAGAAGAGTAATAGACTGTGGCAATCAGGTAGAGGAGGGTTCTGCCTCAGTGAAGGTGATAATTAGCCCTGGTCTATGTTCTCTTCTGGTACTTTCAAGCAATCTTTACAAATATGTCACAAAGGTCTTTTTATAGACATCTTATCTATACTGCAGAATAAAGTATTCCATTGTAGTTATAAGAAAACAAAAATATCCACCACAATACCACATAAACAGAAAAATCCAAGAACAAGAGTGAGGCTTTATAGGATGGGTAGGGGACCAGTACAACCCTAACTCAAAGGACGATGGATTTCTGATAAGCAAACCTCCCTCATTAGGGGCAATTTACAGTTATTAACGTCAATAAATTCTTTCTATTCTGGTCTCCAGGACAGTAGATGGCTTAGTGGTTAACTGCTCCTGCTCAAAGATGCCCTACTTAGATGAAGATGCATTCAGATTTTCTTCACATATGTCTGACTCCCAATCTATACTGAGCTGATTTCTTTATGCTGTTACTTTCATTCCTGTAGTAGCGTTTGAGCCAATAAAGCCTTGACATTGCAGCTTTTATGTAAAGTGTCATGTGATGCGCAGTTTGTTAGATAGCCTTTTTTATTTCTGCATTTATCCTTTTCTAGTTATTTTGAATACATAGCATATTTAAAACTCTCCAGTTCATTCACGTTTATGAGGTCTAATTAAAATTTTACTTTTTATATCTGTGGAAATAATATATTTGAATACTTTAAAAGGAAATAAACTTAAATTATCTCATCTACCTTTTGCCTCTGGGTTTTTCCTTTTATTACTTCTGTATATCTTACTTTCACTCTTACTCCATGATTGGCTGGGTGGCTAGGTGCCTGAGCCCTGGCACCCCCCTGTCCTTGTTCTCTTGATCCTTTTTCCTCTCTTTTTTCTTTCCCTCTCATATTTCTCCTATTCCTGCCAGCCTCACCTACCTTTTCTCCTGCCTTGCTATTGGTCATTCACCTCTTTATTAAACCAATCAGGTATTTTAGGCAGGGAAAGTAACACAGTTTTATAGAGTTAAGGAAATGCAACATAAAAGAATGTAACACAGCCAGGCAGTGGTGGCGCACGCCTTTAATCCCAGCACTCGGGAGGCAGAGGCAGGC